>CABHPR010137620.1:0-34723 GCA_902168415.1 Peromyscus melanophrys | reverse complement strand
CCCCCATGCAGACTTCAAAGGTCCTCAAGAGCTATGGGACCTCCATGGGGGTCAGCCATGGTGTGTCTTTCCCAGATGAGTCCAGCCGCCGGGTCATTCTGGAGGCCTTCGCTGAGTTTGAGCATTTCACATGCATCCGGTTTGTCCCCTATCAGGGCCACAGAGACTTCATTTCCATCCTTCCTATGTCAGGGTAAGTGCTCCTGGGGTGTGGGCGTGTCTTCTTTGTTCTTCCCTTAGTATGCACAAGTGGCATTAAGCCTATTTCTGGGCCTCAACCCCAGGCTTCAGGTTCATTCATGACCTGGACCTTCGGGGCCAAAGGTGGGTGAGGGAAGACCACTGGACACCACCTCCTCTACAAAGCCCTCATCTCCTGGAGATCTTGTGGTATGAGTCTGGGGAAATGTTGGGGTCCTAGGTCTACCATTCATGTGTCAACCTGAGTGAGTCCAGGTGAGCCCTAATTTAGCCTCCTCTGCCTTCTTTCCGAGGTGTAGGAGTAGTGGTAATACCTATATCTTACTTTTACTGGAGCCTGACATGAAGTGGATGGAAGTGACTCAGGCTTATGACACAGGTCTGCTCACATAATGACCTGCTCTACTGTGCGTGAATGTCAGCTCAGGTGGTAATGAAACTCCATGTGACACCCTCTTCACACAGGCCAAGCAGTCAAGGGACCTGGGGAATGGGACAGTAAGTCTGAGACTAGATGCTAGGATGGGGACTGGCAGTCTGACACTGGTCCAGCCTGGGTCCTAAAGCACAGCAAGTATCTGTTCCACTCTGACCTTTCTAGGCTGATACCCGGCTAGCTCACTGCCAAGCTGTTCACTCTCATGGTCTTGCAGGTGCTTCTCTGGTGTGGGACGCAGCGGAGGGATGCAGGTGGTGTCCCTGGCACCCACTTGTCTCCAGAAGGGCCAGGGCATTGTCCTACACGAGCTCATGCACGTGCTTGGTTTCTGGCATGAGCATTCACGGGCAGACCGCGACCGCTACATCCGCGTCAACTGGAATGAGATCCTCCCAGGTAAGTCAGCTGGTGTCCGGGATAGGCTGGACCCAGGGGACCCCAAGGGACAGAGGCCTCAGGCCAGGGCTGGAGTTGAGAGGAGTTGCTGCCTCCCCCGGAAGAGTCCATCCCACACACTGTCTGTCTCTCTGGTATTTGAGAGTGGTCCTGTGGCTGCTGCTCTGGGCCTCTACAGTTGTACCCAAGGAAAGACACCAACCATTTGCTTTGTGTCTCACTCCTCTCTGCCGCTGTCAGTCATCTGAATGTGAGGTTGGCAGTGTCCTATGACTATTGCTCGCCGAGTACTCAGCAGTCCATGTTGTAATGTTAGTGTGTGATGTTGGGGTAGGGGCTACATGTCAGTTGTCTCTCTCTTGGCTCAGGGACACTGAGCCAAGAGAGAGATGGAGGGAGTAGCCCCAGATACATGGTCAAGCCAAGGGGGCAACGTTGAAAGGCCGAGGTGGACATCAGATGGGCATCAATGGGCATGTGGCTCAGAATGCCCTGGAAGTGGCAGAGCCAAGGCTGACGGGGGCTGGGGGGGCCTCTGATGCCAGGGGCAGCGTGTGTGCTTGTGCTGGGCATGGTGCAGGGATCAGATACAGGAATGTAGGCTGCCTGAGTCTGGGGCTCAGAGCTCAGTGGTGAGAATGGCAACTGCCCTGGGCAGGAGGGCAGCTGTGGAAGGCAAGGTCCACAGTGCGCTTGGGGTAGGGGGGTGCGAGGAGTCGGAGCCTCCTGCCAGTGGGAACCTGGAGGGGCTTCTGCTGCTGCTCTGGGGTTGGCCAGGTGAAAAGCGGGATACTTGCCCCAGAGATGGTGCTTTGGAGGTAACTGGGTAGCTAATGACAATGGGATGGGATTGGGGAGGTGGGGCTGGGGTGACTGTGATCTTTCCAGGTGCTCTGCTTAGAAGCACTCTGCGTGTAAGGCTGTGAGAAACTCCAGATCTGAAAACTCAGGTCAGTGCAAAGATCCTGCTCATGACATAAAGCTGAAAACAGTAACTGACCAACCCCCAGACTGCTCTCCTTAGGAGAGAGTCAAATACTTTTAGTTCTGGAGCTTAAAGGAACTTCAGGGGGTCTCAAAAATAAATAAATAAAAGGAAAAGTATGTAATTCTAGCACTCCAGAGCCCGAGGCAAAGGATTCTGAGTGTGAGACGAGGCGGGGCTACATGGACTCTGCCTTTAAATAAACAATCATAAAACACTATTTTAAAACCCATGGTCTCTGGCTAAGGGTAGACTCAGGGAAAGTGTAGAGGCATTGATATTTATATCCATAAAAGCAAAGAGAACAAATAAATTAAGTGTGCTCATTTAAGTTTAAAAAAAAACTAGGAGAATTAAGGTAAAAGCATAAGTTAGAGTTAGAAAACAGCACACATTCACTGGAGCTGTTCTAACAGATTGTCTAACAAACAAACAAACTGCCTAGGGCTAGGGAATGTGCAAAGTGGTACAGCACTTGTTTGGGTTGTAACTGGGTGTTCCATCCCTAGAGCCGACAATTTTTAGATCAACTATTTTAATGGGGAAAATATGGTTCACTCAGAGATAGAAAAGTGAGAATATGTTTGCATCAATGGTGTAAACTCTGCCAGGGCATAAAAACTAATCACAGTGATTAACTTTTGTGGGGACTGAGAGGTTCAGAGGAGGCAGGTGGTGTAGGAGACTCTCACTAGTATCTTTAACATTTATGCACATTCTCTTTAGTATATGTGTATTGTATTTCCATGCTGCTGGGGATTTAGCCCAGGGTTTTGTGCATGCTAGACACTGACATTTTTTTTTTCCTTAAGATAGGGTCTCACTCTGTAGCTTTGGCTGTCCTGGAACTCGCTATGGTAGACCAGGCTGGCCTCAGACTCAGAAATCCTCCTACCTCTGTCTCCCAAGGGATAGGATTAAAGGTGTGCACTTCTACGTCCAGCTAGATACTTGGGTTTTGAGTTAGAGGAATATGTTGCCTATTTAAAATTATGTTTACTAACAAAGGCTCTTTGAAGAGAAGAAATTGGCATTCCTCAGGGCTCTGATTAGGGTAAGAAGGCTGCTGGTGACCTTGGAAGAAGAGTGTGTGGACACAGCCTGCTGGGTCTGGAGAGAGGGGTTGGGGAACAAAGGTGTAAGGATTGGCAGCCCTTTCAGGAGTGGTCAGTGACCTCCCCTCCCTCACTGGCCTGGAGGCGGGCAGTGGGCAGTCTGACCAACCAAGATGCCTGGACTGCTGGGCTCCACCTCTGCAGCTTTGTGGTCTAAGATGGGAAGATGGAGGTGATTTGGCTACCGAGGGCTCAGACACCATAATCCTGAGCAGAGAGGACGGCATGCCTTTGAAGCTAGCTCAAGGAGTAGGCAGGGTACCAGCGTCTAAGGCACGGCAGCCACAGCTTTGTGGGTGCTGCACGTTTGCAAAGATTCGTGCCATGCAAAGTGAATTGGGAAGGAGGAAGAGCTGGAGAGAGCTTGTAGGAGGTCATGGTTGCCCGGCCACAAGGCCCCTCCTGCTTCCACATCACCTGGTATAGGTCTGGATTCTTTTCAGGGTCAAGTTAAAGTAGGGTAGCAAAGATGTGCCAAATGCAGGGACCAGCCCAGAAAGAAGACTCAGCAGGGTAGTCAGACTCTTCGCTTATGTGGGTTGTGACATCCCAGAAGTTGCCCGCTTCTCTCCCTGTCTATCCTTACCTGCCTGTCTTCCTTTTATATATCTACAAAAGTGTGTATGTCTGTGCTTTTAAGGCTTTGAAATCAACTTCATCAAGTCTCGGAGTAGCAATATGTTAGCACCCTATGACTACTCATCAGTGATGCATTATGGGAGGTGAGCACCCTCCCTTTTCCCTTCCCCTTACACCTTTTCCCTGCCCCCTCCCCATAGCCCCCTCCCCTGGCCCCCATTCCCCTCCTCAGCACCCCCCACCTTGCATTACCCTCCTAGCTAGCCCCCACTGCTGTGATCCTGACATAGGCCCCACCCCTGGGTTCCAGGTTTGCCTTCAGCTGGCGTGGGCAGCCCACCATCACACCACTCTGGACCCCCAGTGTCCACATCGGCCAGCGATGGAACCTGAGCACCTCAGATATCACCCGGGTCCGCAGGCTGTACAACTGCAGCCACAGTGTCCCTGACTCCCACAGGAGAGGTAAGCGACAAGGGAGGGTGGCTTGAGCTAGGGAACGGTGCTCAAGTGTGAGGGTAAAGAGATGGTGAGGAGATAAGGAGAGGTGGGTCAGTCACCAGGACTCCTCACAACTGGATTTGGAAGCACACTTGAAAAGAATTAATACCCACTAATGACTAAAACCCCTTAGCAAAGAGAAATAACCCAGACAACAGACACCTACCAAAACTTAGAGTAGAAAGAACTTTTAATGACAAAATGTTAAACCTAGGACCAAGGTAAGTTTTCCCACTCCCATCCATCTATGCAGTGTTGAAATGGAGGTCTTAGCCACTGCAGCAAGGCAAGGAGAAGACACAAAGCTCTGGTGTTTGGAAAGGAAGCAAAAAAACTGTCACTACTCATAGATTAGTTTAGGAAAGAAGCAAAAACTGTACACAAATGTATAAATACCTGTATACATTCTGAATATAGGGCATATAAAGTAGCTTTGTGTAAGTGCATGGGATGGGTGCAGAGATGTGTCTGTGGGAGCAGAGTGCAAGGTTCTGAAAGGGATCCTATTCAAAAATGAAACCTAGTGGGCGTGTGGTGGTGCACACCTTCAGTCTGGTCCCAGCACTGGAGAGGCAGAGGCAGGGGTGGATCTCTGAGTTGGAGACTAGTCTGGTCTATGTAGTGAGTTCCAGGACAGTCAGAGCTGCATAGTGAGACCTTGTCTCCCCCCCCCAAAAAAAAAATCAAATGTGAGCCTTCCAGAGGGCGACCTTGATTATGAAAGAAAGGATGGCTTAGAGGTTCTCAGCTTGTGGGTCATGACCCCTTTGGGGTTGAACGACCCTTTCAGATATTTACATTACAATTCCCAACAGTAGTAAAATTATAGTTATAAAATATAGCAGTGAAGTAATTTTATGGTTGGGGTCACCACAACATGAACTGTATTAAAGGGTCGCAGCGTTAGGAAGGTTAAGAACCACTGCACTAGATGGTTCTGAGACAACCAGGTATCTAGGTGTCTACTGTTACACACCCTAGGGCATAGGAGACTTTATGTGCACGGAGTTAAAAAGTTTAGCAAGAAACATAGCAAGATGTCTTTATAACATTGGGATGGGAAAGAATTTCTTCACAAATAACCCTAATGCTACAAAGATTAATAAATTCAGTAACATCAACCATAATATCAAGAGGCACCAGAAGCAAATCTAAAATACAAGTTGGAAGGTAGAGATGCTTCTGAACTAGTAGCTGGTATTGTTCTGAATTCAGAAAGAGCTATGAACAGAAAGTCAAAATACCAGAAAGAAAAATGTGTGAGGTGGTTAACGGGCATCTCGGAAGAAACCAAATGAGAAGTCCACAATCTGTGATAACTGATCATACCAAATACTGCTAAAGGGTACGGGGCAAAGGGTGGTGTTTGTATCCCACCGACAGGACCACAAATTTCAGTGACCCTCCTGGAAGACAGTGTGCCACCCTGTGAAGCTGCTGTGACCCAGATTTTATTTTTAGGTCACCCTACACCCGAGTCCCACCCTTTCTTCCCTACCAGCCCCAATTAGTCACTCATCTGCCTTCTGCCTCTGTGGATTCACCTCGTCTAGACATTTCATATAAATGGAGCCACGTGCCTTTTGTGTCTGGCTTGTTGCCCTCAGCATGGCCTTTGCTGTTCATCTCTGCTCTAGCACCTACAGCACCCCATCTCCTTTCTGTCCAGTGACATTCACATCCTCTTTATTCATCGCTCGATGAACGTTTGAGTTTCTGCCATGGGGCTACTATGAATATACTATGTCAGTCGGTATCTACCCCAGGCATAAGATTGCTGACCCCCATGGTAACTCCGTACTCAGCTGTCTTCCAAAGCAGGTGAACCACTTAAACACCCCTTAGCTATATAGGTGGCTACCAATTGTTCTGCATAATTGTCAAGGCATACAGTCTATGCTTTTGATTATGAGTCTCCCAGTGGATATGGAAGTAGCTTTTGCTCTGATTTGCATTTCTCAAACCATAGTTAGCCTCTAATGAGATGTCTGGTCCTCTGTATACCTTTTTGGTTTTGGACCAGTGTCTATACAGATCCTTAACCTTGTTTTCATTTGGACTGGGTTTTCCTTGCTGAATTATAAGATTTTAAAATTTTAAAATATTCTTTGTTTTGTTTTTGTTTTTTTGAGACAAGGTTTTTCTGTCATCCTGGCTATCCTGGATCTCTCTTTGTAGACCAGGCTGGTCTCAGACTTAGAGATCTGCCTGCCTCTGCCTCCTGAGTGCTGGAATTAAAGGCATGTGCCACCACTGCCTGGCTTTAAAAAAATACTCCTAATGAAATATCTTTGTTGGGTATATCATGTGGAAATGTTTCCTCACATTCTGTGTGCTCGATTTTTTGCTTCTTAGATAAGAGCACCCTCCCTCCCCCTTTTATTTTGAGACAGGGTCTTACTGTGCAGTGGTGGCTGGTCTGGAACTCAATATGTAGATCAGGCTGGCCTCAAACTCGGAGATCAGCCTGCCTTTGCCAGTGCTGAGATTAAAAGCATGTGCCACCATGCCCAGCTTAAGCATCATTCTTAATGTCACTTTCCCTGATATATATATATATATATATAATATTATATATATAATATATATTACTTTTAGTACATCAAATGTTACATTTTGTTAAAACTAGAGAGAGAAACTGTGGCGAGAGGATTGAGGTCAGCCTGGAGCAGAGAACTGGGACACAATTAGGAGGGACTGGTCCAAGGGAAGGTTGAACACAATGGGGGACAGATCGGCATGTTTGGTGTTGAAATGATGGCGCACACAGTAGAGAAAGGGGGCAGGTGCTGGAAGAGAAAGGAAGCTCAGCCAGAACTTGAGGGAGGGTCAGACACTTACGCGGCCACAATGGGAAGGAAGACAACAGGAGAGGACCTGAGTCCATGGGCAGATCTGGAGACACCATGGGTAGCCGTGGCTCCACCGGGAGGTGAGGCCGCTGGCAGAGCAGTGGGAGGCCCGTGAAGCACAAAGCACCTGAACCCAGGAGAGATGGCAGGACATAGGGTGGTGCTGGGGACTGGGGTGTGGCAGGGACTTGTGACAGGGGGAAGGTGGCTGGGGATGTGTCCAAAGGGATGACGGCAGCTGTGGTAGGCAACAAAGCTGGTGGAGGGCAGAGACACTGCTGCTTGGAGGTGAGTTGTTAGAAACGGAAGCTTCAACTCTTGTGGTTTCTGGTGCTGATGCATTCAGAGAGAGGGCATGAGCTGTGGGACCAGCAGAAGCAGGCAGGAGGAGGGCCGCTGCTTAAAGGAGTCAGCGTGGATTGGTCACTGTACACTGATGGAGGAATGGGAGATCATGGTATGTGAGCAGGAAAGACAGGACCAAGAGGCAGCAGTGGGGTCCACCAGAGCAGATACCGTGAAGTTCAAGGGTTTCCCACAAGGGAGTGTGTCAGTCATGGTGTGGCTGCAAAGAGAAAGCAAACAGGGTCTTCTCCTGGCAGTCCACAGACCTGAGAACACTTGGGAGCTTCTGATGCCCTCCCTTGGTTTGAACAGGCACGGTTCCAGAGGATGTTTAAGATGTGGGGACGGAAGGTGGGTGTAGGGTGGCCCAAAGAAGGACCTGATAGGAGAAGCGCTGTAGTGCTTGGGTCAGTTGGGATAACAGAGCAACCCAACTGGGCTGCTGGGGTGTGGGTAGGGAGCCAGCAGGATCTTCTAGTGGTGACCTGAGGGGCCAAGTGAGGAGGGATGACACACTTCCATTGTCCTGGCTCTTCCTATTTGTCTTCAAGACGAGGTTTCTCTGTGTAACCTGAGCTGACCACAAACCCACAATCCTCCTGCTTCTCAAGTACAAAGATATGGTCATAGTCCATCACAGCCAACAATTGTACTGGTGTGTGGTAGGAATGCAAGAGTTTGTGCTTTAGCAGAGACCTCGTAGGCTATCATCTAAGGGAGTCTGGCTCCACAATTTCCTTGCATAAAGCCAAAGCCAGCATTAATTATTGCGGCCATGCTCTATACTCTTTCTGGGATTCTGAGACCTAACTTCCACTCTCTCCTTTTCTAGGGTCTGAGGCCCACAGTGATGGAAGAAGCCTCACTCCTGTCTCTCTCTCACATCTGCAAAGACTTCTGAAGGCACTGGCAGAAGAATCTAGAAGCTCTGCCCCCGGTGGCTCCAGGGCTGGAGACCGGGGTATTATTGCCGGGCTTGTAGACAGCCAGCAAGGATGGGAGCATCCTGCTCAGAGCAAGTTCAGTGTGGAGGCCTTGGCAAGACCACCTCAAAGGCTAGCTGTTTCTCCAAGGTCAGGGCCTGGAGCAGGTGCAGATGGAATTTCTCTAGAGCAGTTACAGGTAGCCCAAGTGCCCACTGTACCTCCGGCTCCTTTCCCAGAAGCCAGAGACCAGCCAGCACCTATCCAGGATGCCATGGAGAGCCTACCTCTACTTCCAGGAGGTTGGGCACTTGGAAGTCATT
The DNA here is from genome assembly GCA_902168415.1 of Peromyscus melanophrys. Taxonomy (NCBI): domain Eukaryota; kingdom Metazoa; phylum Chordata; class Mammalia; order Rodentia; family Cricetidae; genus Peromyscus; species Peromyscus melanophrys. Next base: position 26,064 of record CABHPR010137620.1, on the reverse strand, counting down.
TTAGAGAGGTGCCCAGAGACTGAGCCTGTTGACTTCTGCCCCCAAGTGGGGAGGATATTTCCTGCCCAGAGAAGCTAGGTCTTCTAGTCCATGCCCCTCTGGGCATCACCCTGAATTCTACTCCCTGCACTGGCCACTTCTGGAGGCCCAGGCCACTCCCTTGGTCTCTTTCCCCACCACATCCCCCACCCCCTGCAGAGTTCCTAGGGATAGAGAGGCCCCCAAGGTCTGTTTGTTCTTGACTTGAGCCCTAGCCCTGGGAGATGCTGGGGATGGAGACAGGATCCTGGTAGTGATGGGCAAGAGCAAGGTTCCAGCCCTGAAGGGCCTCTGGGAATTCTACAGCTGAGGACTAGCTCCCAGCATGGACTCAAGTGTTGCCTTGGGCATGGTCTCAGTGGGAAGCTCTGTGATTGGGACCATGAATGTCCTCTTGCCCATTATGCCTGGTTCTAAGGATGCCCTGAAGCCCTAGGATTCAGCCCTGGTCTCCAGGAGGCAGAGAGTCCAGTTTGTTCTCCTACTAAGTTGGACTAGCAAGAGGTGGTTCCTTACCAGGTCTGCATGATGGAAGCCTTGGCAAGACCACCAGTCCCTGGACATCAGACTTGAACCTTAGTCTCACATCAGATCACTGTTGCTGCTGCTGCTGTGCCCACCAGGGGCTCAGTAGAAGACACTGTGGGTGGGGGTGTCACACCACTTGTCCTTCAGCCATGCCCTACTCCTCCTTGGGCTTCTGCGAGATTTCTTCTAGGAACAAAAAGTGTAGATACCAGGATCTGGGCCAGGAGCCCCTCATTCTCTAGGAGACTGTTGGGAGTTCAGGGAAGCCCTGCTTGGGATGGGAGAGGAGCTAGAACTCTGAACTAATGGGGAAGGGAGCCTCAACCATATGGGAGAAGGCAGAAATAAAGTTGGGTGTTTGCTTCATGCAATGTGTTATGCTGATTGTCTGTGTGCAAGGGCCTTTAGCTGGGTGGTGGGGGCACATGCCTTTAATCCCAGCACTCTAGAGGCAGAGGCAGGCGGCTCTGAGTTCGAGGCCAGCCTGGTCTACATAGTTCCAGGACAGCCAGGGCTATACAAAGAAACCCTGTCTCATACTGTTCCCTCCCCAAACTAAAAAATCTAAGGGTCTTTCACCTCAAGTGCCCATGAAGGCTCCCAGGGAGTCACACTCCACTCTTGAGGACCAGCCTTCCAGAGGCGTATAGACTGGCTCAAGGTGACAGGGCAGGTAGCAGAGACAAAGAGCAGTTTGGTGTCCCGAAGGTTGGCCTTTGCCATCTTCCTGGAGCTTGCCTCAGGGGCCATGAAGACTCTGCAGCCTGTGTCCTCAGTCTAGCTTAGACTTCAGAACTGAGTCTGGTTCCCGAGATTGAATCAGAGGGCCAGTGCTGGGTGTCAGTCTCAGGAAAGGATTATGCCAGGGGATGCATGCTTTCTCTCCTTGATCTTGGATATGGGAGGTGATGGGGTCTGGCTGTGATGTTAGTAAAATGGGGCCCTGGTGTGTTTCTCAGAAGGGCAGCAGCCCCAGTAGGAGATTACAGACAGAAGCATCAAAAATAAGGCTGCCTTGAGACATCTAAGTGTCCAAACCAGGCATATGGCACTGGGCTAGGGCTCCCAGGGGCCTCTCGCCAGACCAGAGGAGGGGAATCTACTCTAGACTGAGACCCCATCCCCAAGGCTGTCATGAGCCTAGGTTGTAGCTCTTGATCTCCAAATCCAGTTTCAGAAGATTGGGTTGAGTGAATCTGGTGGCTCTTCTCTTTGGAGGATGGCCAGGGACAAAGTTGTCCTGTTGCATCCTCCCCACAGGAAGCCACATGTCCCCGTGAGAGCCTGGTCTCCATGCCAGCTCGGAGTAATGGCGTGCTCCACAAGCTCCATTCTGCAGAGTGCCTGATGGTCTAGGCCTTGAAGCTCATCAGCCTGGAGGCTGATCACAGTGGCTTAGCCAGCTCCCCAAACTCCAATAACACAGCTACATAGTGTTGCTCACTGCTGGGTTCATTTATTCAACAGGCAACTTAGAATGCCCATTAGGTGCCAGGTAGGCTCTACTATGGGCACCAGGGATACCATGGACAAGGTAGGGAGAGGAATGGATAATTTGCCAATAGGTAGACGTCTTGAATTGATAAATGACAGGGATTGGCGAACACTTGCAGGCTGATGGTTAGGAAGAGCCCCTGTAAGAATGCACGCACAGGCCTGGGGTTACCTGTGAAAATGCTGTGGTAGAGTCGCCAGTGCAAAGGTCCTGGGGCAGGAAGAAGCAAGGAATTTCTGGCCAGCATATTAAGTAGGGCGAGGCAGGCAGGGATAGACCAGGCAGAGACAGGGCAGAGTTTTCTTCTAAGAACAGCCTGGAGTAACAAAATGTAACTTGAGGCTTAAGGCATTCTAGATGTTCCATGGGAAATAGATTGGAAGCCAAGAGACCTGGCCATGGTAGTCACGAAAGTGAGAGTGAAGGGGGCTGTGGAGTTGGACAAAAGTGGGTGCCTTGGGCATATTTTGGGGTTTGAGGCAGAGGAACGAGGGGGAAAGCCAGGTGAACAGCAACCCTGAAAGCTGAATCTAGGGAGAGGCAGGGCTGGGGGAAGTGGATATGTTAGGTCTGGGTCACCCATATCACATGGGTGGGTCAATGAAGGGGTAAGCACAAAGGTCTTGGGGCTTAGGGGGATAGCAGGATAGGAGATGTGTCCTAGCATCTAGGGGGATGCCATCCCTGGGTGGAACTCCTGTAGAATTTAGACTCAGGGGAGGAGGGATTCTAGGCCTGGACAGTGCATTGTGTGTTAAGTCTGTGGTTCTAGAGCTCAGCACCACCAGCCCCTTTCACCTGCTAGCTCTTTGCTGTGGTGGCCGACCTCTCCATGCCAGACATCAGCAGCAACCTCACTGTCTGCGCTGTGACGTTCAAAGGTGTCTCAAGGCATTGCCAAATGGTCCATGTGGGGTGGACAGGACACAGTCACTGAGATCCTCTGAGGTAGACTTTGAGAGGACAGGATGCTGAGGAGGGATAACACCATGAAGTATTGCAAGGTTGGGGGCAGTCCACGCTCCTACCCTACTGAGAAAGAGGACACAGAAAGGGGCCTGGCACTAGTGCATCACAGGAGTGGGCTCTGGAGGGCAGGCTGCAGATGCATCTCTGAGGGTCAACAAGAATATGTTGTGGGACGGACCAGGGGGCAGCCTGAGGGTAGTGAGGGGCAGGAAGGCTGTCTGAGAGAGGAGCAGTGACTGAGAACATTGTGAGAGAGTGGCTGGAGGAATGGAGTCTGGGGGAGGTTGACCACACAGAGTGTTCTGGAAATAAGGTCTCCTGGGCGGGAGCATATGTAGCTCAACAAGGGGGTGGGATCAGTCCCAGGGGGATCTTTAGGTCAGGAAGGGCAGTGTTAGAAGCTGCTAGGCTCCACCCAGGAGACTCAGTGCCGCCACCTCAGCTCTCAGATGTCACACATCTCCCTAGGTTCCCATGGCCAGTTGGCTACAATCATCTTGCCCTTCTTTGAAAAAAGATGTCACTTGCATGCAACATCACCTTTTCCCTATAGTCTGTCTTTCCAAGAATATGACTCCGGGGCACCATAGGCACAATGGGTCTGAGCACATTTATGTGTCTGCCATGTACTGATAGGCTCCCACCGTCCCTCACCAATCAACAACCATGGCCATATCAGCATCAAGGAAGAGATGTCCTTCTGATGGAGGTGGGGGTGTGATTCAACAAATCCTTGGACCACAGCCCAGTGTGAAAGTGTACACAGAGCTTGAAGAGTGAGCTGGGCCTACTGAGGAAGGATGGGTCTCTGGCTGAACAGAGCCCTAGAAAGGACTGGTAGCATTCAGCCTGGGGAATTCTCTGGTGCTGGGACAAGCTCCTACTGCCCTCCTAGCTGCAGGGTGGGAGAGCATCTTTCCCTGGTTGTGGCCATTTTGGGCTGATGCCTGGCTGGTCAGTAAGTGTCCAGCATGGCCTGACACTTGGTAGACTTAGATTTGCCCCTTCTGAGAAGAACCAGGTGAATGTTCTTTAGTGGGAATGGTTAAGGTGGGTTGTTGTTCCTGCAGCATCCAGGAGACCTTTAAGGCTCTTTAAGGATAATGGGCTATTAAACATCCCATCTGATACCAATAGCTGTCAGGGACATCTTCTCTCTGTTTGAGTGTGGCTGGAGATTGTGGAAAGGCGGGTCATTCATGTGTCTTCTGGACTAGCAGGAATTTGCCTCAGTGACTATTTCCCAAGATTCTATGACTACCCTCAGCCCTTTCTCAGTGAAGGGGCTACCAGGACCTCTTCATTCCCTGTGGTTGTAGGCTCAAGCCCAATCCAATATGATGGGAAGGGTGTATCAGTAAGACCTGTCTCAAGAGTACAATCTCAAAGGGGCAGGTGAAGCTGGCTGTCCCTTTTGAGCCTGGCCTACATGTTACCACCCTCTTTGGTTGTGGCAGTCCCATGTCACTGGACACTGGGTGTCAGGGTAGCCTGAGATGAGGCATTGCTCAAAGTGCCCCACATGCCTGGTCTGTGGGGACACAAAAGTCACATGCCAGCTCTCACCGTGGTGGTCATGATGAGTGACCAATAGACTCACTTGAGGTGGGGGTTGGGAGTGGACTCCTGTAGTTGGTTGTTTTTTACTCTGCTCTTTGGGGGTCCTGCCACCCAGCTCCCAAATAAATCACACAGAGTCTTTTTTTTTTTTTTTTTTTTGAGACAGGGTTTCTCTGTGTAGTTTTGGTGCCTGTCCTGGATCTCGCTCTGTAGACCAGGCTGGCCTCGAACTCACAGAGATCTGCCTGGCTCTGCCTCCCGAGTGTTGGGATTAAAGGTATGCACCACCACCACAGCCGCCAGGTCCAGAGTCTTCTTATTATTTATGAATGTCTGTCCTTAGCTTGGCTTGTTACTATCCAGCTTTTCTAACTTAAATTATCCTATCTATCTTTTGCCTCTAGGCTTTTTATCTTTCTCTATTTCTGTATGCCTTTTTTTTTAGTTCTTTCTCCGTGGCTTGCTGTGTAGCTGAGTGGCTGGCCTCTACAGTCTTCCTCTCCTCCTTCTTGCCCCTCCATCTTTTCCTCCCAGATCTCTCCTATTTATTCTCTCTGCCTGCCAGCCCTGTCGATCCTTTCTCCTGCCTTGTTATTGGCTGTTCAGCTCTTTATTTGACCAATCAGGTGTTTTAGGCAGGCAAAGTAACACAGCTTCACAGAGTTAAACAAATGCAACATAAAAGAATGCAACACATCTTTGCATCATTAAACAAATGTTCCACAGCATGAACAAATGTGATACATTTTTAACTAATATTCTACAACAGACTCTATTCTCAGGGATTATTTTATATACATTCAAATAGTGCCTTTCAGAACTGGGATCTGTAACTACAAAGCCTGGCTCTTTCCATACAAGGGAATTACAAGGTTGTGGAGAAACCCCCTTGAGGCTAGGGGTTGGGCAGGGCCTAGTTCAGAGTTGGTTTTTTTTTTTTTAATTTTATGTGTTGGAGTGTTTTTGCCTGCATGTATTTATATGCATCATGTGTGTGTCTGGTGCCTGTTCAGGTCAAGTGAGGTTGTTTTGATACCCTGTATCTAGAATTACAGACAGTTATGAGCTGGCGTGTGGGTGCTTGGAACTGCAATCCGTCCCCTCTTAACTGCTTAGTCAACTCTCTAGCGGTCAAAGTTTCTTCTTACCCTAGTTCTCTTCCCACTGCTACCCTAGAGAGGCTGCATGAGCGTCTGGAGCTGTCCAGGCCAGCTCCTTCCTACACCGTAGCCATCAATATCAGCTTTTTCTGAGCTACCGAGAGGAAAGGTCTCATCCCTGACCTGGGTCTCTTCATGTGCAATTGGTCAAGAGGCTCCTCTCCAAACCTTACACCTTTTCTTTGAGTCTAAGCTGTAAGCTGCACCCCCTTTTGTTTTGAGACAGGGTTTCTCTGTGTAACAGCCCTAGCTGTCCTGGAACTCACTCTGTAGACCAGGCTGGCCTTGAACTCACTAAGATCTACCTGCCTCTGCCTCTCGGGTGCTGGGGTTAAAGAAGTGCGCTCACCACCGCCCGGCTCTGCTGCTTTCCCTCTTTAAGATTTGTTTTAGCCGGGTGATGGTGGCGCACGCCTTTAATCCCAGCACTCGGAAGGCAGAGGCAGGCGGATCTCTGTGAGTTCCAGGCCAGCCTGGTCTACAGAGCGAGATCCAGGACAGGCATAAAGCTACACAGAGAAACCCTGTCGCAAAAAACCAAACAAACAAAAAAGATTTGTTTTACAGTATGGGTCTCTGTGTGGGTATGTGCACGTGAGTGTAGGTACTGGTGGAGGCTAGAGGCATGTCATCCCCGGGAGCCGGAGTTAGTTGTGGTTGCTGGAACAGAACTCAGGTCCTCTACACGAGGCAATCTTAACTGCTGAACCATCTCTCTCCAGTTGCCCCTCTCCCCTTTCGCTCTTTTGTCTTTAATGGGGGAAACTGAGGCATCAACAGGGCAGTTGCAGTCCATCAGTCATTTCCCACCAGGGGTCAGTCAGCTTTTTTTGGTGTCTCCTGGGCTAGCGCCTGTCCCCAGTCTCTGCACTCAGACGGCAGCAGAGGGCGCTCGCAACACAGAGATGCACTCCCTGCACCTCGCAAGTCGGACCGAGTGGAGTCTGGGTGGGGAAGCATTAGGAAACGGGGTTCGGAACTCTCTCCCCACTCCGGTCGGGCCCCAAGGGTTCTCAGTTGCTGGGACGTGGCTCAGTTGCTAGATGGCGATGTGGCTGCTTATACCTAAGCACCCCACCACGCCCCTACACGCTTCTCGGAGCTGTTGGGCTGCTGCAGGCGACATGAGCTCTCTCACCTACCGCCACCCATCTGGATGCTCCGCCTCAGACTCGCAGACAGAAGGCAAATGGACCCTTGGGCCAAGCCAAGGTCTCAGCTCCCGGCACGCACCGATCCTCTTCTGTAAGTATCCTTCCCAGAACCTCGAAGACCCCAGACACCCGGCTCTCCGGATTTGGCCCGCGGCGGCGGGGAGGAGAAAGGAGTTGGGGACCGGGGGAGTAAAGGGTGCGTGTCGCAGGTCCACTTTCCCACCAAACGCACCTTCTATCCACCCTCGGTCGGATCTCCCGCCCCGCCTCCTTCCCTCCTCCAGCTCCCGCCCCCAGTCTCCTCCCTCCTCCCGCGGTGCTGGCTCCTCTTCCCCACGCCCCTGCGCGGCGGGCTGACTGCAGGCGCGGCACCGGGAGAGAGAACGCCTTTTCCCAGCGCCGGCTGCGCTTCCCCAGTCGGTTCTGTGCGTCCTGCAGTTGTGCAGCGCAAAGGCGCGACTTTCCTCCGGTCCCGGGACAGCAGTGGGACAACTTGGAAAACTTCTCTGGGGTGGACTGCAGGGATGCCGGGCATCGGTGGAAGAGGATGTAGGAGATCGTTGGCTGGTCCTGGGTGTCCCCGGACCTCCTAGGCCGCTATCGGTCAGGCTATGGGGCTCCAGAGCCATCCGCACCGCTGGGTGGACGACCCCCTCCTGTAGCGGAGCCAGAGTGGCGCTGTCTCCCGCGGACCGTGGGTTTGGCCAGTAGCGATCCCTCTGGACGTATCCGGCCCCGCCATGGACCACCAAGAGCCCTACTCGGTGCAAGCCACCGCCGCCATCGCGTCGGCCATCACCTTCCTCATCCTTTTCACCATTTTCGGCAACGCACTGGTCATTCTGGCTGTGTTGACCAGCCGCTCACTCCGTGCACCACAAAACCTGTTTCTGGTGTCACTGGCAGCCGCGGACATCCTAGTGGCCACCCTTATCATCCCTTTCTCTCTGGCCAACGAGCTACTGGGCTACTGGTACTTTTGGCGCACATGGTGCGAGGTCTACCTGGCGCTAGATGTGCTCTTCTGTACCTCCTCCATCGTGCACCTGTGTGCCATCAGCCTGGACCGATACTGGGCAGTGAGCCGAGCACTGGAGTACAACTCCAAGCGCACGCCGCGCCGCATCAAATGCATCATCCTCACTGTGTGGCTCATTGCAGCAGTCATTTCTCTGCCGCCCCTCATCTATAAGGGCGAGCAGCGCCCGGAGCCCCACGGGCTCCCCCAGTGTGAGCTCAACCAAGAGGCCTGGTACATCTTGGCTTCCAGCATCGGATCTTTCTTTGCTCCCTGCCTCATCATGATCCTCGTCTACCTGCGAATCTATGTAATTGCCAAACGCAGCCACTGCCGGGGTCCCAGGGCCAAGAGAGGCTCCGGGGAGGGTGAGCCCAAGCAGCCCGGTCCTGTCCCTCGGGGAGCTCCAACCTCAGCTAAGGTGCCAACCCTGGCCTCTCCTCTGTCTTCCGTGGGAGAGGCCAACGGACACCCCAAGCCTCCAAGGGAGAAGGAGGAGGGAGAGACCCCTGAAGATCCCGAGTGCAGGGCTTTGCCACCCAGCTGGTCTGCCCTTCCCAGATCGGGCCAGGGCCAGAAGAAGGTCGATGGTGGGACACCTGCAGAGGAGGGAGCCGAAGAGCAGGATGAAGAGGAGGTGGAAGAGTGTGGACCCCAAACACCGCCCGCGTCTCCTGCCTCTGTATGCAGCCCACCCTTGCAGCAGCCTCAGGCTTCCCGAGTGTTGGCCACGCTTCGCGGGCAGGTGCTTCTGGGCAGGACTGTGGGTGCTGCCAGTGGGCAGTGGTGGCGACGACGGACGCAGCTGAGCCGGGAGAAGAGGTTCACCTTTGTGCTGGCAGTGGTCATTGGCGTTTTTGTGGTCTGCTGGTTTCCTTTCTTCTTCAGTTATAGCCTGGGGGCCATCTGCCCACAGCGCTGCAAGGTACCGCATGGCCTCTTCCAGTTCTTCTTCTGGATTGGCTACCTCAACAGCTCCCTGAACCCTGTTATCTACACCATCTTCAACCAGGACTTCCGACGTGCCTTTCGAAGGATCCTTTGTCGGCAGTGGACCCAGACTGCCTGGTGAGCCTGCCTGCTCGCTGCCTGTGCCCGGGTTGGTGCCAGGACCACCCGATGGTTGTCCCTCACCCCCATAGTCTATGTGGCCATTTTCCTGGGGCCCCCTTGCAGACCTCAACCTCAGACTCCCCCCAAAGGGGAAAGGACAAAAGTGCTGTTCTCAGGGGCCCATTGGAAACCTTCCCTTGCTGACTGTACTGTGGGGTAGCTCTTCTCCATGTTCCTGAGCAAGGGTAGTTTGGGTCTTCTGGAATGTAGCCAAGGCCAGACTGGATTGGAGTACCTCCCTCCCAGTCACCTGCAAGCCAGCAGGCCGGGCTTCCCTTTTCTGGAGACCCCTGTGCCTTGGCAGGCCACCCACTTGTGGTGTTCTGTTTTTTCTTGGGTTTGGGGGTTTTGTTTTTTGTTTTGTTTGGAGACAGGATCTCGAGTAGCCCAGGTCGGCCTCAGGTTTGCTATGCAGCCTAAGGATGATCTTGGAATTCTGATCCCCATGCCCTCACCTCCCCAGTGCTAGGATTCCAGGGGTTCACTACCGTGTCTGGTTTATGAGATGCTGGGGGGAATGAATTCGGGGCTTCAAGCATGCTAGGCCAGCATTCAACTGGCTGAGTTACATCCCAAGCCTTGATTCTTCCCCATGCCCCTCAAAGAGCAGGAAGCCAGTTTTCTACACTTCCTAGGAGGACCTGCTGCTGAGAAAGAGGAAGAAATGAGGAAGATTCACCCACGTTGAACACCTGTGGTTCCATTGGCTACTGGGGTAGGGGGTGATGGGCTAGTATTGGTTTTTAGATTTGTGGCTCCTTTAAGGCTAAAAGCATGGATCAGTTTTCTCACTCAGTACCCTCTGGGAGGCAAGCGGGCCTGTGGCTGTCTCATTGGGGAGGTCTGGAAGCCTGGCCTGGCCTCAATAGGAGCTCCTGATCACTGGCATTCACCCTTGCAAAGAGCAGGGCAACAATTGCCTGCCGCCTACTTGCGGCAGGGAGATGAAAGGCTTTGCAGAGAGCTTTGAGCTCCATGGGGGAAAAAGCTAGAGAGCCAGCAAATGTGATTATCTGGTGATATAAAAATCCCCTTCCTATGTGTTTACCACCATGAGCCTTCCTGTAGACCTTTGTTCTGCGCTTAGGGTGTGTGAACTCCTACCCCAAACTGGAAGTGGGTTGAGGTGCACCAAATCACTCTTTCAGATTTCAGGATTTCTTTGAGAATGCATTCTTGTACCCAAAAAGGTTTGAGTTATTATGCCGGTGACAGCTTCTCCATCTGTTACCTGTAACGCCAACAGAGTTTTCAGTGGCTTGGCCCCAACCCCATTAGGGGATAAGTCCTTTGTCATCGAGCAGGCAAATCGTTTCCCTAAGCTAAAAATACTCACATCAAGGAAGCAGTCTGAGATGAGATCCTCAGGTAGGGTGCTGGGGCTGGAGCAGGCAGCCAGGGCCCTGTGGATTCTGGGAGAGCCACCCACTCCAGGGCCCAGACAACTCTACACACCCCATGTGGAGCCTTTGGAGGTATAACTAATTCTACCCCAGCCCAGAAGATGCCTTGCTGGCTGTTAAGAACCCTCACAGTGAATGGATATGCACTGGGGTGCCTTTACCTCCTGGTTGTCTCCCCCACTTAGGAACTGATTCCCAGAGTGACTGGGCATCTGTAAAGGATGTGTCTGGGTCTTCCTCATGGGCAGCTTGACTTCAGCTTTGGGCAATAGAACTCTTAGCCTCAGGAAGGGGGGACTTGAGCCACACAGGCTGTTAGCCCAGGATGGATTTATCCAATTTGGAAGGTGCTCAGGGAGTTTTCACGGGTAGTGACAATGGTGGGTACCAATGGTGGGTACCAGGTGAGTACCTGGAGAGGACATCTGTCCAGCTTGGTCCTTGTTGGTTGGTTGCAGTTATGAGGCTAGGACATTGATTTGGGGTGTAGCTGCAGGGCTGATTTGTAATCATCTGCTGGCTGATCTTGTTTGTGTATGCTCTGTGGGACCCAGCCCTCCTGTTGTGACATGCAGGTATTTCTAAGACTCTGAACTATTTTATCAATAAAGGCTATTTTGTAATAAGCAAGCTGAGTCCTGTGTCTAAGGGCTGCTGGGAGAAGTTAGGTAACTTCTGACCTTCCTTGAGTGTCAGCCTGATGAGCTCAGGCTCCCTCCTAGGGCTAGCTCTCCTCTCTGCCCCCACCTGTCTGGCTCTTTTTGTCCCCATAGCATTCTTACTCAGCACAAGCCAATGAGATGGACTGACCTGCAAGGGAGAGAAGAGCAGACTTCCCCGAGGAGGTGGCATTTGGGCTGGGTTGGGTCTTGGAGCAGGAATGCACCAAGAGACAAGATAGGAAAGTGTTTGGGGCAGGGGAAGGCCACATACAGAGTTGATGGCATCTGGGAGACAGCTTCTAACTCCCTTGCTGCGAGGTCATGAGCAGCAAAGGTGCTGCTGCTGACGGAGGCGGGAGGGAGGAGGCCATTGCAGAAGGGTGTATACATGGCAGCCATGTTTGGCTACCGCCTGGTGAGTGGAATGGGAATGCTTTGCTTCGGCTATCCCAAATGAACACTCTGTTCTCCAAGCCGGGAGGCCTGGTGAGGTTCCTGAAGCCCCAAGCTGTCCTATGAGTGAGAAAAGGAACTAGCCATGCTTGATGCTTCAGGGAGGGCAGAAGAGGCAGCCTCTGGGGCTCCAAGCTGGGCCCACCTGGTTCCGTGAGCAGGGGAAGAGCCAGCAGGCTGGAAGTCATGGGCGGGATCAAGGTTCCTGGTAGATCCCAGGGGAGAACAGAGGCAGAAGCAGTGCTCTAAGGTACAGGGGTTCTCTGACCCCACATTTCCTCGGAATCCACACCTTCATCATCTTCGTTACTTTCCTTCGGGCCCATGCATCTGCTCAGGACAATCACCAGAATGCCAGTGTGCCCACAGCCGTCAGTGGACATGGGATTTGCTGCTACCCAACCCTGCTCCCAGCTCCTCCCCAGCAGGGCAACCAGCACCAAGGACTCCAGGGTCTCATACAGGCATTCGCCCATCTCATCCCCAGGGAAATAAAACCCAGAAAGGTGCAGTGACCACAGGGTCACTCAAGCCCCTGCTCTCTCTGCTGGACCACATGTCTTTCTGTCACTTGAGTGGCTACAAGGGCCTGGGAGAAGATGCCTGCTGATCTCTGGGAATGGAAGAAGGTGGTCACCTGCTGGAGAGGACTCAACAGTCCTACTGGAAGCTGATTGAAATCCTATTGACTCATTTAATCTACATACTCTTGCTATGTGTGGTCATTTTACAAAAGAGGAAACTGAGACACAGGGTCACCCAACTGAAACCTGGAACCACACAGCTATGACATCCAGGCTGAAGAATTTACTCTCTCATGACAGCTTTTCTTCAGTGGTATTAGCTATGTGGATGTTCTGTGGCTGGGAGCTAGTTGGATTCAGTAGGTGATAGTGCTGGGATTGATTATTCATGTCTGCCACTGACACCAAATACCTAAGAGGGAGTGCGTGTGCCTCAGGTTTTCCACTTCTGACAGCTGGCTGACTGCTCTGTTTTAATTCTGAGGGCCCAGAGAGGGGAGATCACTTGCCTCAGGTGGCATCACACAGACACACATGGTGGCCAGAGCTGGACCTAGCGTCCAGGTTGCCCAGCATACCAAAATTCCTTTAAAAAGAAAAGTGTATAGTTTTCTTGCCTGCATGTGTGTCTGTGCACTGTACACATGTCTGGTGCCCATCGAGGTCAGAAGAAAGCATTGCATATCCTGGAACTGGAGTTACAGATTTATTTTATTTTATTTTTATTTCGGGTGCAAGGAATCAAACCTGGGTTCTCTGCAAGAATAAGTGGTCTCAATCACTGGGCCAGTCCTACAGCCCATTACTGCAACTTCTTGCTGAAGGAACTGCTGTACATGCAGAGTCAAGGAGTAATAGGTCCATGTTCAGGACAAAGCACACCTCATTTTGCTACTTTAGTTCTCGGGACTCATCCAGGCCCACACAGCTAAGGAGTGGGGAGAGATTGGAGGCATTTTCAGCCTTGGCTGTCCATCTCTTCCCTTTCCTTTATATTCCCATTCCTGAGCTTTCTGAGCCCATCTGAGGGCTACTAGGTTGGTAATGAGGTGCAGAAATGGGGGAGAAACTTGTAAATGAGGTGGAGGCATGGGTAATGGCCAGAGTGCCAACAAGGGGCCTCTGCAGTTTGCCTGGTAGAGGTGAGCTGGGAACATGGACCTTCAGAAGATCCCTTTCTATGACACAGGGGTGGCCCCACCCTAGAAGACAATTAAAGAAGCAAGCTCCCCTCTAGCTGCCCCTGCTTTGTGAGAATGTATTTCTAGCACACAGGGATTCCCCAGGGGGAGGGCTTCAGAGTCAGTCCATGCTCCTGAGAATTCCTATTTAGAGCACCCTGGACCACCTGCTCAGAACAGAAGGCACTGGAAACAAGGAAGGTCTTGTGGGTAATCAGGTTTGAGCCCCTCCCCAAGTCTATATGGCCTCCATTGGGTCCATGTGTGTATGGAAAGTCACCCAAGGACCAGCCTGTAAGCAGGGTAGCTGCTGGCTGGAAGGAGCCTCTGCCGGGCTAGAGCTGGTATGGGACAACCTTTGGCTTCCCTAGCGAGGCCAGGAAGTCTGGTCACAGGACCTGGTCACTGTGGGTAGGGCTGGTGTAGGGCTTGTGTTTCCATGAAATCTTGGTGGGGAGGTGGGTTGCCCAGGATTTGTGGTCTGCCTCTGCCATATTGCTGGGCTTCCTTGAGAAAGGCTTCATCCTTCACCCAGCCTCCATGTCTCTGCCTGCCATGGAAGATTGCCCCTATGGTCCCGCGGTTCTCCGGCCTGTGGCTTCCTCTCTGCTCTCCTCCTCCCAACTCCCTGGAAGGTCTAGTCATAGGGATTCCTCAAATTAATCAGCGGTGTTAATTATTTATTCTCAGGGCTTGGATTCTGGCAGGATTGGGCCGTTTGCCTCGGTTTTGTACCTCTGAGAAAAACAGAGCACCGAGTCTGGCGTGACAGATCTGTTCGCTGTCCTCTGAAGTATGCAGCAGTGACAGAAATGAAGACAGCTCTGAGCTGTCGGGGTCCAGGGCGAACACACTTTGCCTGAGATGGTGTTATTATTATCCCTGTGTCATGGGTGAGGAAGCTGAGGTAGAAGGAGGACTTGCTGATGTCGACCGGAGTCAACACGGGGACTCAAACAACCTATGACCCCAGCCTCGGCGTCCTCGGCAGGCCCCAGAGTCTGTCCCTGAGTGAACTGTAGGGTCAGTCTGGCATCCACCTTCGTGGTTTGCGGGTAGACCCCGCCTGTGTCGTTTCCATTAAAGCAGGCGCCCAGGCAGGGGTGCGAACTCCCACCCTCCAGTCTCTGCTCACTGTCAGCAGGGGAGGTGGGGCGCACTCGGCTAAAATTAGCTTCTGAGATTCTTTGTGCGCTGCATCCGTCCCTCTTCCATCGTCTGGGGAAGGATGCTGTCAGGAGGCCAGCACTAGAAGGAGCCGGGTGTCAGCATGCACCCTCCCCAGCTTGCGGGCTCTGATCCTCTCACACCCTGCCCAGGCTCTGGGCCAAAGGCTTCTGCCCTTGGCTTGGCCTTGTGGCCACCTATGGATTAGCAGTGATTTCCAAGGGAGAGACCCACGCCATCTTTCTTCTGCCCCTGGGATTCTAGCTTCTCTGACCCCTCCCCCTCCCTTCTCTTCCTCCTTCTCCTGACCCTTCTGTCTTTGAGGATTGCACCCTCCACTCAGGCTCCCTGCCTCCTCTGGACCCTCGGACTTCTTCCTTACCCAGAGAGATGGTCCCGGCCCCTCAGGGGCCCTGCGGGCTCCATGGACCTGTGGTAGCTGTGAGGGAACCGGAACAGTTTTGGAGACCAAAAGAGTGCTACTCTCCCTGGAAAGTTGGGGCTATTTCTGTCCTTTCTGCCTCCCTCTGGGGCTCTGGGCTCCAGAGCAGGACAAGCAGGAGGGGGAGGTCTGGGGCCAGGCCTGGGTGCTAGGGGGCCCTTTGGTTTCCCTGATAAGGGGACAGACCCCCTCTGGAGCTAAGGGATGGGTCTCTCCAATCTCAAAGCTGCAGGGTTCCATGGAATGACAGCCCCCCCTCGCTCCCATGGGGACCTGGAGCCACTTCAAGAGGGAAAAGGGCTGGGCTGTGACTAAGGGGACCCAGGTGTCCCTGTGTCCCTTTCCCAGCCCATCCCAGCTGCAGCTGTGAGGGAGGGAGCGTGAGAGGCTGGCTGGGCCCGCGACTTGGATTCCCTGGACAGTTGGGGGGAGGGGAGGCAAGGGTTAAACCCAGCCTTCCTCCCAGCACAGGAGTGGAGGGTGGCCCAACATGGTCATAGGGTGCAGACTTCACTGGGCCCCTCCTAGAGTGTTCTTTGTCGGGTGACTCTGACACAGCTGTCCCAGCTGGAGCCCTTCTTTCTCTGCTGGCCTGGTGGCTCCAGAAAGCAGGGCCACAAGGTTATCAGCTTTGGAAAGGCTCCTTAGCTGTCTGAGAAGCCCCTGTGAAGCTCAGAGGCAGGAGTACCAAGTTGCTGGGTGACTTGGGGTAAATTTCTTTACCTCTCTGTGCTTCTCTCTTTACTGACAAAAGGCCAGTACTAGAACATACTTCAGATAACACCCTGGGGATGCCTCAGGAGCCACAGGGAAGGGAGAGAAGGAAGAATTGGGGACAGGGGCCTTGCCACACTCTAGGCTTGACACTGTCTAAAGCAAGGCCAAAGGAGAGCTTGTGTGGGGGTGGGGAGCAGACAGGAAGAGAGCTGAGACCTTGTGGGAGGGAAATTTAAGATGGAAACTGCACTCTCTGGTCATATCTTAGAGTGAGCAGGTGAGCACAGGCTGTGTTCACCCCAGCCTTGGCAACAGAGGAGCCCACAGAACAAGGCTGTGTGGGTAACCTAGCCTCAGGGGTCCAGCACCCTCCCCTCAGCTCTAGGGCAGACAGGCACACGGCAGGCCTATGGTGAGGAGTTAGGGGACCTGGGAATATTCCAGCAAACTGGAGCCATCTTGGCGCTAGTCATCTGATGCTGGGGCTCTGGACTCTGGGGACATGTCTTGGATTTGTATTTTGTTTTCTGTTTGGTTTGTATTTCCTACAGTTTCCTCTGGAGAGTCTGCCGGGAGACCTATCTAGTTGTAGCTGAACTAGAGGCATAAGACTGCCCTCACAGAGTTTGAGAAGGACCAGGGCAAGGACCGGCTGCAGAGACCAGCTGGACCGAACGGAGACTGGAAGAGAGGGGGCATGGTTGAGGTTATTCTGGTGGCAACATGGAAAGAAAACCAGACTTTGGCCACAAACTTGGTTCTGCTGCTCACTATCTGTGCGGCCTCAGGAAAACTACTAAACCTCTCTGAGTCTCAATTCCCTCATTTAAAATGGGATAGTACTGGATACCTTTGGATTGAAGAGGGGAGCTAAGAGATAGCTAAGATCTATAGGCTGTCCTTATAGAGCATGGGGGTACAAGTGGCAGAGTCATGGTGTTACTCTGGAACCCCAGATCCTTGGCAAGGTGAGCTGACAAAATCTTTTGCTCAGCTATCTGATGAAGGGAGGGTGGATTCTGGGTCCTGGGAGATGACCCTTCCTGAACATGCCATCCGTTCTATCTGTCTTCCCTCACCCCTGATTCCATGGCTCCAAAGCCCCCTGAAGGTTCTCAGGGAAATATCTAATGTGCTATATCAGCACATCTCTACACCCCACCCCATGCCAGGCCCATGCCAGACATCAGTAATAGATCCCAGAACTCTGTGAACACAGACAAAGCTGCATGAAGATCCAGGCAGACCTTTTGCACGTGATTGTTGGAATGAAAGATAAAACTGGTTTGTTCCTGAGTTCTGTGGGGGAATCCCAGCCTCATCTCATGGGAATTGGAGGAAGGGTTGTCCATCGTGGTGTCAACCAGCCATTTGGAGCAGTGAAGAGGGTTGGCTTTGGAGCTTTTAGGATCCCTATGTTGCTGGCGCAGCAAGTGTCTACCAGAGGCCCCTAAGATCATGAGAAAGCCAGCAGAGGAAGCAGAGCAGAGGTCTGAGGCAGAAGCCCAGGGTGGAGCAGGCAGTCTGGGGGAAGGCAGGCACCCCAAGACAAAGCAGGCAGCATGATGGGCACTAATGAGGATGAGGCTCTTGGGTCTGCAGCCCTAGACCTGAGCTAGAGATAGGAAGGGAAACCCTTGGAGATCTCATCCTCTCAGGAACCTAGATACAAGATATGGATGGCCGCAGAGGCACCACACCTCATGTAGACTCAGTCTCTCACAGTCTGGCCATCTGCTTCTAGGTGAGTGTTGCTCTCCGGGTTTCAAAAAGGGAATCCTAGCTCCCAGTTTTCTCCTCTACCTGGTGCTCCCTAGCCATGAGCCAATCCTGAGATTCTCATCCTCAAAATCCAGTATCCCTATCAATGCGTCCCCAAGATATTTGTACATTTTATTTACCATGTACTCAAGATCCTGTGTGACAGCGCGAGGGATGTCCCTGACATCTCTTGGAGTGCCAAAATATCCCTGAAAGTGTGTGATGGAGGAAGCCATGTTTGTGAGAATTCTTCCCAGGGATGGGGAATAGTTGAAGCCTCCAGAGATGAATTTGAGCAAGAGCAGATGTTGTGTTTGCTGAGTGGGTCAAGCAGAGGGTGATCACCCAAGTCTCTGCACGGTGCAGCGTCACGCTGCCATAGTATCCTGTGCAGCAATGGCCGGGGAGAGGCTTGCCAGAGACCTCTGCCCCTCCAGTCTTCCTCTTGCCTGTAGTTACAGCTTGGACAGCTGGCTCAGAAGCCATTTGAGTAGTCAGGAGTTGTGTGCACACGGACACCTGGATCCCTTTGTGCCTGAGGGTTCCAGTGTGCTCAGTTTGATACTGGCCTTGAATCCCCTGCACCTCAACATGCCCTTGCACCTCAACAGTGAGGGGCATGGGGGTGTCACTAGTGCCAAGGCTCTGGAGCTCTGAAGGATCAGTGGACACCCTTGGAGAAAGGCAGGGCCCAGTGAGCCAGGTGAGCTCAGGGTGGGAGGGAGAGAGGCTGGAAGATGGTGTTGAAAACAGGAAGGTCAAAAAAAAAAAAAAAAAAAAAAAAAAAGAAAACAGGAAGGTCTGGTGATAGAGCTGGGGACATGCTAGCCAGGCTCTGGTTTACTGTGGGCTTGCTCATGTCATGAGCTCCCTCCTAGGAGCAGGAGACAGGGCAGGGGGAGGCCCAGTGGCCGCTCAGCTCCAGGCACACCTGACTAAAATTATGTTGGGATGTCAGGGGCTCTTGTTTCCAGGAAATGGGGAAGAATGTATTGGGAGGGGGCTATTGACTGGGACTATGGAGGCGGACAGGAAAAGGAGACGGGGAGAGGGGGACAGGGGAGGTGGGGGGAAGGAGAGTGTCTCTGCAAAGGCGGCCAGCAAGCTTGTTTGTTTATCTTCTTCTCTGACCTGATATCTCTCAGGCTGTTGTTCTGTGGTCTAGTGCAAGTCATAGGACTTTGTGGGACCTTTGGTGTTCTCAGTCTGCCCACAGACACAGTCCCTGGAGGCCCTTCTGAGGCATATCCTTAGATAACAGGAGAGGAGAATTCTTCAGGAAAGTCTAGAGGGATCCTGTTCCAAAGACCTTACCTTTGGTCCTTTAGCACCTTCTGGAGATGCCCAGAGTAGAGGGGGTTGGTGTTCAGGGGCTTGGCTCAGGCTGCATGCACCCAGGTTTGGCTTGACTCTGTATGGACTTGATCCCATTAGTTGGCAGTGCCCCTGCCCACAGCACCCCGGAGGAGTGGTCAGGCAGCTGGTCAACCGCAGTTGGCACAGACCCGTGGATGTCCAGCAGACTGCCATCATAGTGCCCATGATGTTCACTTCTCTTAGCTGCCCACCAGTCTCCCTGTGAGAAGGGGACAGGCATCCAAGATGCCTGGTGGCCATCCAGGGTACAAGCGCACCAGAGTCTTGTCCTGACTCTACCCAGGAGACCTCGGAAGACTCCAGCTGCTCTCATTGCTCCCCCAGGACCTCAGCTCTCCCAAGCCTAGCCCAAGGCTACCTACAACTAGGGAACCTCCTTTTCCCTGTCCCGGCTTCCTGACCTACTCTCTCAGCCCCTAGAGAGCCTCCGCTGAGGGGAGACACCCTGGAGGAATGTCATGGTTTACAGGCAGTGAGGGCAGGCCCTCTCATCCACAGGCCAGTCCCCATTGTCTCAGGTCCTATGACCACAGCTGGTCTGGAGGTGTGAGAGAGCCTTCAGAGATGAGCGGGGTCCCTCGTCACCTGTAGCTGCAGGGAGAGTGAGGGGTCCAGAACTGAGGGAAAAAACTGAGAGGCCTGTTGCCAGCCCCCCGTCTTTTCTCCTTTTCATGTTTAATAATATCTATTGACGAACTCTCTAGAAATCTATTTCCTCAGCCCTGCCTTCCTTAATGTGGTTTTAGCTTAGTAATCACACTCTCCATCTCTGTCTCTCTGTTTCTGTCTCTGTCTCTCTGTTTCTGTCTCTCTCTCTGTTTCTGCCTCTCTCTCTTTCTCCCTCCCTCCCCCCCTCTCCCTAGAGTGTTTGGAAGCCCCCACCCAGGCTCTTTCCTCTTCCCACTGGGACCCACCCCACCCTTGGCAGCTTTCCCAGGTTCTGAGGATAATTTTAGGGAGTCACAGGGGTCTGGGCCCCATCCTTAAGAAAGCTCCCTAGGGATGGGCCTCCGGGTGTGAAGAGCTTCCCCTGGCCGTCACCCTGACGCCAGTCAGGCAGAGCTCTGGGCTCCAGGCACAGGGTTCAGGCCTGTGGCCTGCAGAACCTCCTCCTTCCAGAGACTGGGATCCACTCACAGTCATGGCCTCCTGCCGAGGCCGTGTCTGGTTCCTGCTGCTTTCTCCCAGCCCTGCTGGCCTCAGCCCTCCTTGGAGTTGGACATCTCGCCACCCTTTGACCTGGCCACCCTGATGCCAGTGTCCTGGAGGCTTTTTGTGTGGGAGACCAATAACCCAGAGGATGGAGAAGAAAAGGACACCTGTGGATTCCACAGCCCAGGCCTGGAGCTACCTAGGTTGGAAGGGGGCTGAGAACCCTAAAACTTGACCTCCAAGGCCCCAAACCCACAGACTCAAAAGGCCCCAAGGCGCAGGGCTTTGGCCCCGCAGTTACTCTGCGTATATGCTCATGACTCCGTTGAGCTGCAACAGAAGTGGGGTCTCAGGGAACAAAATGGTACAATGGCTGTGGACAGCCAGCATGTGAAACATGCTCAGCCTTCTTTCTTTTCCCCGACACGTGTGATCTCTGACTCTTCGCTGGAGGTGCTGGAGA
Organism: Peromyscus melanophrys; assembly: GCA_902168415.1. Lineage (NCBI taxonomy): Eukaryota > Metazoa > Chordata > Mammalia > Rodentia > Cricetidae > Peromyscus > Peromyscus melanophrys. Next base: position 5,726 of record CABHPR010137620.1, on the reverse strand, counting down.
GTGAAGTTGAAGGCCAGCCTGTCTCTAGTCTTGCCCAGGAGCAGCCTTAGCCCTGGAAACCACTGGGTTGAGGCTGAGCGGAGCATCAGAGTTGTGTTCCTCTCTAAGCTGGCTTGCTTTGTGACCTCGGAGGAGTTACTCAACCTCTCTGATTCTTATACTAGCATTTGTGTTTGTACTAGTATGCTGCACCTTTACCCTGAGGGCCACAGCAAGGGGTAGATTGGGGTGCTTGGTTTGGAGATGTCTGCACCCTGTGTCTGGCTTGGTCGCCAGCCATAGTCAGGATGTGGAGAGACAGCAAAGCCTGAGGCTATGGATGCAGCTCAAAAGGGCAACACTGGGGTGGAATCCCGGGCTAGGGTTGTCCTGGCTAGGTGGAGGCTGGGTCTAAAATGGGACAGGGTGGGAAGAGGGCTGTCTCCAAGCTCCCATCCCTGGGCTGTGGTATCTCTGGTCTTGCCACCTCTTCCCTGTGCTATTCACCAGTCATTACCCTACATGTGACAGCTGTTGTCATGACGACACATTACCCATCCTCAGATAAAAGCCCTGCTTGCAGGGGAGTCAGGCTGCCTCTGGCTCCCCAGACTCCATCACTGTCCCTGAACCCCCTCAGGGTTCCCTAGAGGACCTCGCTTCCTATTTGGGTCTTCCAAACAGGTCATTCTCAGCTCCTTCATTTCTCAGTGATGCTCGGTCACTTCTATCTTTTCTCACTGTGTCCTGAACCCTCCCCCGCCCACCCCTGCTCTCCCTTCTCCTCTTCCCCCTCTCTCTGATTCTGAGCCACTCTTTCCAGCTCTCTTTCCTCTGTTTCCCACTGTGGGCACCCATGACAATGGGTGGTGGGGACGGCAGGGCCTCCAACCATTACGGGGTGTGTGCACATGTGTGTGTGTACGCATGTACATACGTGTATGTGACCAAGAGGGCAGAAAGGCCTGAAGAAATGTGGCCCAAGGAACTGCCTCTCTAGCTCCATGAAGTCTCAGCACACCCCTGTCTTGTCTCAGCTCTGAAGATCCCAACAGGCCTTGCACACTTCCTGAGTGCCGACTGTGCTCCCCGAGGACCCCGACTGAGGCACCAGGGCTCCAGGAGGTAAGTGGCATCATTCCATTTTTGCAGGCTAGGAAATTAGGGATCAGGAAGGTCAAACAACTCATTCAAAGCCACACAACCGGCCAAGAGAGGAGGCAGGATTTGAAATTCCACCCCATCGCCAATGTCCATAACCATGGTGCGGTCATCATAACAACACTGTTTACTGAGTGCTCACCCAGCACCAGACACTGCATTTAGAGGCCCTTGGAGCCGTCTAGCCGTCACGGTAACCTACACAGCTGGGCCCCGAACACCTACCTGGTCGGGGCACGGAAGGTTAAGTCACTTCCTCCAGATCACACTGGAGTCAGGGCTGCGCTAGGATTTGAACCCAGCCCCTCTCTGCCTCTTAACCTCCCATGCTGCATCTGAGAGACCCTTTGTAAAGTCTCTATGGTTCCAGCTCAGGCCAGTTTTGGGAACTAGAGGAGGAAGCCGTGTGTCTTCTTTCTCGAGTCCCAGGTCACTAGGAAAGGCCTGCAGGTCCCACAGCAGTGCTGTCCCCAAGTCGCCCCAGGAACTCAGGGCTCCTGACACAGCACCCAGGAAGAGCAGGAAGGAGGATGGAGGTGTGGCTGGGAAGCCTAGTGGACTGGGAGGCCTGCCTTGTTGCTGAGACTGTCCCTAGCTCTTCTTGCCTGTTGCACAGTCCCTAGGGAACAGCCTGGGCCTCGGAACACATTGTCCCAGAGTGCTGCTGTCGGGATGATGAAGGGGCCAGTTATTTTTAACAGCTAACACTCATGGACAGAAGCCTCTTCCAAGCCAGGGACACCAGGGAGGGTAGGGACCACAAACGCCAGGTCCTTCTACTCTCTGCCAGCCCCCCACCCCACCCCACCCCCCTTGCTGCTGAGAGCCCGGCAAACTTGGATTAATGGGATCTTGGGTGGGGCGGAGCTAGTACCTGGCTGTCAACCCTTCTTAGGGCCTGGAGTGATGATGTCCTCAGAAATGAGTCCCTCTCTAGAGGCTGCAGGTATGGGAGCGGATCAGGGCCAATGGCCATGCTGGGTGGTCAGGTGGTAGAGACCTGGCCTGCTTTGGTTAGCCATGGCCCCTTGTCTTTCTAGGTCTTTCTGCCTACCCTGAGGAAAGCAGCTGGTTCTCCAGACCCCTCAGGCCTTTCTAGAAACTCCTGTATCTCGGGTGATGGGGAGTACACACATCAGGACCTCAGGTTCTTCCCACACCCTGGATCTTCCGCTATTGGTTCTAACACCCAAGTACTCATGACCAGGCAGGCTAGGTGCTGTGCTGAACACCCAGCTTGCTTCTTTCTTGGGTCCTCTAAGAAGGCTCGCCTTACCCACCTGTGTGGTCTCAGAGGGACCCTCTTCTGCCTTCCTGAGTCCCACTAGGGCTTTGAAGAGACTCAGCATCCTTGTATGAGTTACTTTCACACAGCAGTGCCCGAAGTAATTTAATGGAGGAAGGTTTATGCTGACCCATGGTTTCCAGGGTTCAGTCTGTCATGGTGGGTGGGGGGCATGGTAGAAAAGAGTAGCATACATCACAGCAAATCAAGAACCAGAGAGATGGACTCCCATATTTCTATCTTTCTTCTTTCTTTTTTGTTTTCTTTTTTCCCTCCCTCACTCTATTCCTCTTACTTTCCTTGGAAAGTCAGATGAAGGTATGTGTTAAAGCTAGCACATTCATCCAGCAAGCATTCCCATCTGACAGGCTTGGCTAGTCAGTCTAAACCCCAAGAATGGAGCCTGCATGGGGCTCAGGCAGGAAGGGCTTTGTGTGTGTGGGGTAGCAACAGGTGATGAGACCCAGGCCCAGCAGCATGCTGTTCTCAGAACATCCTTTGCTGAGAAGTCTCTGTTGGTTATGATTTCAATCTGAAGCGTCCTCCACAGGCTCCTGGTGTGAACACTTGGTCCTCTGCTTGTGGTACTTGTGGTGTGAACACTTGGTCCTCTGCTTGTGGTGCTCTTTTGAAGGCTGTGGAATCCTTAGCCAATGGATCCTAGCTGACAGAAGTCACTAGGTGGGGACCTTGGGTCTGGTCTTCTCTCTGCTTCCTGGTGCACAGCACACGAATGAGCCTCTGCCACATGGCGCTGCCTCCGCTCCGTCACACCTTGAACGACAGCAAACTTTTCTCACTTTAAGTCGTTTTGATTGGGGATTTTGTCACAGTAAAACAAAGGTAACAAACACAATGGCTTATCTCTACTGTCAACCTGACTGTAGCCGGGACTATGTACAGAGAAACCCTTCCAAACCCCCCCTGGGAGGGTGTGAAAGTTTTAGCTGCCTCTCCTCATCTTCACCTGTGTTAATGGTACTGTTCCTTTGCCCTTACCTAGTTTTGAGGTATGTTTAATATCGTGTGTCTTTTTTGGGAGTGGGGGGCGGGAAATATTTTTTCAATTGTTTTTGATGAGGTAAAACATTCATAACATAACATTTTCTTATCTATTTTTCTCTCTCTTTGTGTGTGCACACATGTACTCACATGCACATGTATGTGTGTGTTCATGTATATGGAGGCCAGTGGTCTACATCAAATGTCTTTCTGCATGGTTCTCCATCTTACTTTTTGAGACCTGATCTCCCACTGATCCAGGAGTTAACGGCATGACTAGTCTAGCTAAGCTCCAACTATCTGTCTATATCTGTCCCACAAGTCGCAGATGCACACTTTGATGCCTGGTGTTTTTACACAGGTACTGGCGATCTAAACCTAGGCCCTCCAGCTTTCACGCCGGGGACCTCACCTCCTGAGCCACACCCTGCCTCTATCTGAAAATATTTAAATAGTCAACAGTATTGAACATACTAATGATGTGCAGTCATCATCTGCTCATCTTCAGAGCCCTTTTCAATTCACAAAACTGAAACTTTAGCCATTAAACACTGGCTCCCTCCTGCCTCCACCGTCTCCCCAGGAGTACCATGTAAGGAGGGTCATACAGTATTTGTTTTCTTATAGACAGCTTATTTTATGGGGTGGTGTCCTCAGGTTCATCCATGCTGTGGTCCGTGCTGTGTTTTTAATGGCTGGATAATGTTTTCTTGCATGTTATAGTCCCCTGCTCATCAGCCCACCAGCTTAGAATCGATTCTGCCTTCTGACTTGACTCATACTGCTGTGAAGGTGGTGAGCTCGGCGAGACAGAAAGATGGGGAGAACGATGGGGCTGTGGGGACGAGCCCCGGATCTCTTTCCGGCCGAGGCACAGTTCACAGCGCTGGCTGACACTGGGACTACATTTTGTTTGTATAGAGGCATTTCAGTGAAAACATTCAAAACAGCAATGGATCACACACGAGGTCTAAGTGCACGCGGCCTTTATCCGTTCCTAGATGAAAGCGTGTCGTTTTCTAGGAATCTCACAGATACAGCATGTACAGTAAGAGGCCGCGCCCTAACCCCTCACGCAACCCTGGTGGCTCCTGCTTTTACATTACCAGATTGTAATTGCATCCGAGGCACCTTCAGAGTCGCTCTGTAGTCTCATTTATCAACAGAAAAGGAGAGCCATAGAGATGGCTCAGCCGTGAAAAGCCCATAATACTTTTGCAGAGGACCCAAGTTCAGTTCCCAGCACCCACGTGGTGGCTCCCAACACCTGCAACTCTAACCCCAGGGGATCAGGCACCCTCTTCTGGCCTGCATGGGCACCTGATTCTTGTGCACATACCCCAACACCTGTACATAATTTAAAAATATTTTTTTTAAAAGAGGGAAAGAAGAAAAGAAATTTCTTAGCAACTCTTTAAGATGAACTTGAAAGCCGCCCAAGTGGTATAGACGGCATCTGCTGAGACACTGGGCTGCCACTCTTTGAGCCCACTCCCACACCTGACTCCGTCTTGTTCTTTACCTGAGTATCCTTCTTTCTGTTCCTAATGACCTTCAGTTCTGCTTCATACTGGTTCATCTGGAAAAACTGGCTAAGGATCCAGTTTTGTCTGAGAGGAGATCACTGAAAAAGAACGTTGGCTGCTGCTGGTGGCAGTGCTGGACCCAGAGACTCAGGCCGTCAGGCTTGGCAGCAGGTGCCGTTACCTGCCGAGCCACGTCACTGGCCGTCCGTCTGGTTTTACGGCTAAATACCAAAACGTGGAACTGCTGATTTACTTCACTTTTCTTCTATTTTAAATTTTATTTAGACAAGATCCCATAGAGCCAAGGCTGGCCTTGAACTCACTGTGTAGCTGAGGAAGGGCTTGGATTTCTGATCCTTCTGCCTCCATTTCCCAATGTTATGGTTACGGGGGCACACCACCACTTCTGGCTTTATTTTTAATTTTTAAATAATCATTATTACCATTTCCCACACTAGCAGTATTTTTTACTTATTAGTTTTTTTTAACTTACTTAGTTTTAAGAGATTTTATTTTGTTTTTAATTATGGTATATCTTAATCAGTGTTCTGTTGCTATGAAAAGACACTGTGACCACGGAAACTCTCATTAAAGAAACCATTTAACTGGGGCTCACTTATAGTCTTAGAGGTTTAGTCCATTATTGTCACGGCAGGAAGCATGTGGATGCAGACAGGCATGGTGCCAGGGATGTAGCTGAGAGCTCTACATCTGGATCTGCAGGCAAGCAGCAGGGAGAGAGAGAGAGAGAGAGAGAGAGAGAGAGAGAGAGA
>CABHPR010137619.1:0-12425 GCA_902168415.1 Peromyscus melanophrys | reverse complement strand
GTGCACCACCACCACCCTGCTATGGTGAATCTTAAAAGGCATTATTAATAAAAATCCCAGAGCCAGATATTGGGGTAAATTCTGAAAGATCAGAGAGAAAGAACAAGCCACAGCCAACCTCATCTTGCCACTCCTCAGCTAATCTTTTTTCCTCAGACTGAAAACCTCTGAGTCCTCACCCGAATGGATCTCAGCTGAACTGCTTAAAAGCCTCTAGTTCCTGGTCCTCATGCCTTATATACCTTTCTGCTTCCTGGGATTAAAGGTGTGTGTTCTTCCCAAGCAAAGACATGAGCTCTCAAGTCCTGGGATTAAAAGTGGGTGCCACCATGCCTGACTCTATTCCCAGTGTGGCCTTGAACTCACAGAGATCCAGATGGATTAAAGGTGTGTGTGCCATCACTATCTGGCCTCTATAATCTAGTGGCTATTCTGTTTTCTGATCCCCAGATAAGTTTTATTTGTTAGAACACAAAATATCACCACAATGAACAAATAAATGAATGCAGACAAAAATGTGCTCAAGGAAATGCTACTTAAGTTTCTTATTTTCCTCTAAATTTTGTTTAATCTCAAATGCTAGTTCTCTTCTGATCATGTTCACTCATCAAAATGTGATGAATGAAGAAAAATTTTTAAATAATTTTCCTTTCACTTATCTCCAGGCTTGTATTTCTTCTGTCGCATTATTTAAAATTTATCTTTTAAGCTAAAATATATTCTGTCTGTTACCTTTTGTAGTACCAATTTGCCTTAGATGAAATATATGTAATTTCAGGTTCTACCTTCCAACAAAGGTAAGAGTAGAATACATGTCTGCATGTAATTAGATATATATATATATGTATATATATATGTATATATATATTCATGACAACAAGGAATTAATTAGTACTTCTTTTATAAAGTAGATGCTTTTCAGTGTAGTTTTGCAAATACGCAAACTTAAAAGATATATTTAATCATTTTCTCCTACTGTTGAAGACAACATAATTTTTCATATTTTAATTTCAAATGAAATGTTCAATGCTTTATTTGGTAGTGCATAATTTATTTGGCAATGACAGTATTTCCTAACCACACACTGCTAACATCTTTGAAAACATACACTGCACAGCAACATCAGTTTTAATACGTTAAACTTCCTGTGGGTACTTGAAAACACTCAAACCTGCACGAGGTCCTTTCGCTTATGATAACTAATGCTGAAGCATGTAGGACCGAGGTGTTCAGCTATATTTTCTCACAAATGTGGGAAGGAAGCCTGAGGCAATGTGAATAGGAGCTCTTCAAACTTCAAAGGATCTGTGAAGGATTCTTGCTCAGCTTTTGCCATCCTGAATTGGCCAATGCTTGGGGAGCAATTAAAATTAAATAGCCTCTGAGAAGGAAAAAGGCAAAGGCTCCAGTTCTGAGTATGAACACACTTGAGCACAGTAGTAGCAACGGGGAAGTCTTAAGAAACGGCATGATAGCAGCAGAGAGGAGGGACATGACATTTTGAATTCAGAGTGTGTATTTTCCAGGCAGCATTAATTAATCCTTCCAGAGTGTTAAGCTGTTGCTATATTTGTCAACTTCAGTGGAGAGTACTATAAAGAAATCCCCTAGCAGTCACAAAATTCAAGGATACACATACACACAGAAAAAAATACAACCAATTCTTACTTTTCAGAGATTATCAGTATGCATTGGCATGGGTGATCAATATTATTCACAAATCATCTATGTTTATCTTGCCCTAAAATAGACAAATTTACTTTTATTTGGCTCTAGCTGAAATAGACAACAAAGTTTGCTTAAAATTAGAAATTAAAAAATCCATTGTGAATTCAAGTTATTCAAATGTGTATTTATGAGCCTGCCTTACAGAAACACAATGCACTCAAATAAACCACACACACACACACAAACACACACACACACACACACACACACACACACACACACACCTGTTTGCACACCATAGTATCAGGTATAATGGTTATAGATAGTAGCTTAGTCATGACTTTCTTATTTATCTGTCTTCTCTGTATGGCTTTATTATTTAGGGAACTTTTGATGAGAAAAGTAACAGTGTAAATAGCATCACAGGTAATGTGAAGACCTGGAAACTCATGTCTAGTTGATCAGTTTGCACTTAAAAGATTCTTGAAAATCGTTGCTGGATGCTCTACCTTTTCTAGAACCTTTCATCATGGCCCTTATCTAATACCAATCTTGTGCTTGATTTTAAAAAATGAGATATAAGACATAAAAATCAAATGTAGAATTTACATTCGACCCTTACCACTCTAAGAGCCTTTTATTTTCATTTTATTTTTGTTGAAAACAGTCTTCTCTCATGCTGAATACATATAGAATACATGCTGACCACAGTTTTCCCTCCCTCCACTTCTCCCAGGTCCCCTCAAACACCCCCCCTCCTTCCTGAGATCCACTCTCCCTCTATTTCCCCTTCAGAAAAGAGCAGGCCTCCAGGAGATGACAACCAAAGCAGGATACAATAAGAAAATGAAAAAGTCCTTCTATGGAGGCTAGACAAGGCAATCCAATACAAGGAAAGGAGTCTGAAGAGCCGGCAAGCGTCAATGAAACACCCATTTCTATTGTTAGGATTCCCACAAAAACATCAAGCTAACAGTCATAACATATACACAAAGGACCTGATCTAGCTCCGTGTATGACCCGTGCTTGCCTCTTTAGTCTCTGTGAGCTGGTGTAAGCCCTGCTTAATTGATACAGTGAGCCATGTTCTCCAGCGTACTGTTGATGCTTTAAAACTGTGACGGTAGTACCCTTCTCTACCGGGGTAAGAAGTGGATTCAGCCTCAGGAAAAAAAAAAATTGAGATTGCTGCATTTTCTTTTAGCCAAAACCTGACTACTAGAAAGGTTGATTTCCACACAGATAACTGAACAGCTGGGTCAGTGGAGAGGGGTTGGGAGAGTTGAGATATTGTGAGGCAAATTTAGGAAACAATGCAACAACAACAAAAACAAAATTTACAGAATCTTAGAAGTAGTACGGATCACTGAAGCACTGGTAGAGCAGACTCTGCAAGGGTGTAACTTGGAGTTTGCTAGCATGCCTAGAATTTGAAGATTGTTAAATATTGCTTGTAATGCTTTCTCCATTGTTTTGGATGCCTATTACTTATCCCAAATGCATATGTTTAAGCTGAAAAAATGAAAGAAACTGAAGAGGAGAGGAGAGAAAGAGGAAAGAGAAGGAAAGAAGGAAGGGAGGGAGAGAGAGTGGAAAGAATACATAAGGGGATAAATAATGATAGAAGGGAAGATACATATTAATGGGACAGAGGGAGAAATGAACTGCATGAGGCTATAAAGAAAAGCTGTGAGAGCTCTTACTTAGTTTAATTGTATATTTAGGAGTAGAAAGTATAACGAATGCAGTGATTGTTTTGTTTGTCTTCTATTGTTGACACAGAGTCTTATATAGTCCAGAATGGCATGCAAACTTCTGGGTAACTGAGGATGACCTTGAACTCGTCCTTCCTCTATTTTCCAAGTACTGAGAATACAGACATGCCCCTTGTTGCTTTCTATTCCTACTGTATAAATCACATTACTTTGGCATTGTCTTTATTTATAATTACCCCTCTTCTCTGATTTACTTACGTATCTCCTTGAAAGGATATTTTTTAATAGATTTGAAATTAAATAGTGGAATTTCATGAAAGTGGAGCTTATGAAAGTTTATGGCATCTAATAATTCTTTAATGAAAATATTTAAATGTATTAATAGGCATTTTAGTGTACTGTTGCTCATATTTATTTATTTATAATTATTAAATTTTACTGGTCTTTGTACCATTTCAAAATTATGACTTTTACTGTATATATTGCTCATTTATATTATGTAAAAACTACTTATCCTTTCACATTCTTTGTGTTTAACTTAAGGCATAACATAGGACATAGTATAATTAATGCTTTAGTTAATATTGAAAAATTGTATAAAAGAGCCATCATCTCACTAACTGACTTTATAAAATATTATATAATTTACTACTTTTTAGAAATTTATTTAAAATATTGGACTGTATTCACATTAACGCAGATGGAATCAAATATTAGATTGAAAATTTATCTGCTTTTTCTGTTGATAAATATAGAGGAAAATATGTTCACAGGAATATGACAAACATGCAAAGAATTGCTTAAATTACATCCAGATGCTCAATAAAATATTCTCAGTATGCATAATGTCCTTTCCTCACCTCATATATGCTCATTAAATTGGAGATAGAGAAAGAGAGAAAACAAACTTTGAAATGTATTCTTATTTAATATAAATCATTAATGGAATAAAACATCTTTTGGTACTCATTTGTTAATAATCTTTCTGAATTTCTTTCTATACATAACATCTGCTAGGCTGTACCAAATCCCATTTACTATACTATTAAATATTTTGAAATGTAATTAATGAGACCTCATTTGGAAATTGATGTTCTATTGTTATTGCCCTTACCATACTGTATTTCTGTGTATTATATAATGCTTTTCAATATTTCAATGTCAAGGAAAAGCTTTAAAAGTCTTAAAATTTATTTTTCTTCTTTACAAATATAGTTGCTATTCACTGGGAGTTGAAAGTTTCCTTAACGTCCTTAACATCTTTTGTTTCCAAAATTGTTAAATTAAGAAAAGTGTTAACACAAATAAACACACACACACACACACACACACACACACACACACACACACACACACACAGAGAGAGAGACAGAGACAGAGACAGAGACAGAGACAGAGAGAGACAGAGAGAAATTTATTCCTATTCTACTAGCACAGGTAGATATTGACAAACATGAATAATGTAAGATTTTCATCAAATCTTTCCTCAAAGTGATCAGAAAATATGTATTCAGCAGTCCTAAAGGAACAATAAGTTGTAGGAAGCCTGAAATCTGAAATATTTAAGTTAAAACATTTTCTAATATATATTATATTCCCTGTGAGTTATAACTGGAGAAAAATTAGCCTCCTGGTCCTCCAGGACACCATTCATTATGAAATTAAATTTAAAAATACATTTATAGGACTCTATGTTGGTACATGCATGTATGTGTGGGTTTTTTAATTTAATATCACCCTGTTTTTAAAAAAATAACATCATGAAATTAGCAAGCAAACGGATGCAACTAGAAAAAATCATCCTGAGTGAGTTAACTCAGACCAGAAAGACAAATATGTTATATACATTCACTTATAAGTGGATATTTGCTCTTAAGTAAATGATAACCATGCTATAATCCACAGACTCAGACAGATTAGGTAAAAAGAAGTGTTCTAGGAGGAATACATGGATCTCCCAGGGAAGAGGAAATAAAACAGATATTATGAGTGGATAGGAGCAGGAGGAATCAAGTGAGTGGGGTATAGATGAAGGGAGAGTGTTCCAGGAAAGATGGCTTTAATTTGGAGGATAAGGTGGAAACCTAGTACAGTGGAAACTTCCTGGAATCTGAGGGTGACCCTAGTGAGTAACCCTAGCAATGGAGGATATGTACTCTCAACTGGCTATCTTTTGTAGCCAGGCAAGGATTCCAGTGTTGGGACTGAGTTGCATTCAATTGACTTGTTGACCAAAGTGTTCTCTTGGAGACCCCAAAACAACATCCTGATGCTAGGAGACAGGGTCAAAATAATTTCTCATATGTTTAAGGGTTTGAGGAATTGCCACTATATTCCTTATTTTTATAAAAATATATTTTTAAAACTTTAAAAATATCATATATGCATACAATGTATTTTGATTATATTTATGTCTCTATTTTCCCTTAGCTCATTCCAGATCCATTCTCATCCATCTGCCTCAAATCCATATCTTCTTTTTCTTAATTTTTAAATAGGTCACCAAGTTCAATTAGTGATGCCCATACTCTAATGTTCTTAGGGTCATCCACTTTAGTTTAGTTGAACAAAAGGGCCAGACTATATAAGAAAATAAATGTCGCCCCCATGGAAGATATTACCTATCAACAGCTTCTCATCTATGGGTGGGAACTGTTGAAGCCCTCATCCTACCATGCTAGAATGTTCAGAGGCTTAATCTTATTTAGGTCTTAGGCAAAGAACCATGCCTGCTGTGAGTCCATGAAAATTAAAACAACAACAACAACAAAAAAAAAAAAAGCACTGAGTTTGGAAATGAAGTAGAACTGTTAACTCCATTATGAGTGTCTTTTGACACAAATGGTTATTTAGTTCTTATGTGTGTCATTACAAGGTAAAGATTAGCTGTTGAAATTTCCTAATCTAGGATAACATATTTGATCCTTATTGGAATATAAACATTCAGAGATAACTGTGTGGAGTAGTGAAACATGTATGAAGACAACATGCCTACAAATTCATTCCAATGATTTTACTGGACTGTGTCAATGTTTCAATTGATTTAATTTGATTGTTTTATACTCTGTTATTTAATTTAATTTTTATAGCATTTCTACTAAGTAAGCATTATGATAGACTGTTTATAAATGAAATTGTTTCTGAATAACTATCTCATCTAAGAACATAAAAGTAAAAATTATTTCAAGGTCAGCCTCAGGTTAACCTTACCAAAAGTGAAAATATTAACTAATTACTATGCTTTGCTTTGATCTGTCCACAAACAATAATGCAGATTTCTATAAGTACTCTCTGTAGAACTGTATATTGAATCAAAATTTGAATATATCTATAGATTAAATAATAGTATTATCTATGAGCAGTTCAGGCTATAATTGCATGAGTAAACTTTGGTTATGTTTGCCTAATGATTTTACTTTAGAAAAATATTATTTAATAAAATGTTGCAAATTCACCAGTATTCATTACAATTATCAAAAATTGTGAATTATTTATAAAACTAACAAGCTTTTTATGTTACTCATTATTTATTTTATTTTATTTTTGAGCTTATAATTATAACATGTTTCTTTTCCTTTTCCTTCCTACAAACCCTGCCACTGTTCCCACTCTCCTTCAAATTCATGACCTTTTTCCTATTAATTGTTGTTGCATGTATGTATATACACACATAAATATTAAAATATATAGTCTTATTCTTTCTTTGGGGCTTTATTTTAGTGAGATATTAAACCTAAATGTTTCTATAAAATAATTTTCTGGTTCTGTTTCTAAATTTTTGTTGTTTTCTTATATCATTGTAGTGAGCCGGTACATTTACTTGAGAACATAGTGAACATCTGGAACTTATTCAAAATCCTTGAAAAATGCAATGATATATCTTTTGAGTCACCATAAGTGAAGGATTACTTGATTTTCCAAAATCACCTATGCATAGTAGATCATATGTGCAATCCTTGAAGTTTGATCAAAAGCATAAGGAAGTTTTTTTTTCCTATTAATTTTCCAGTTATACACTTTCTGCCATTTAATTTTATCCCTGGAAGGGGCTGGGCAAACATATTCTCAAGCTTGTCTACACTTGTTCTACCCTTGAAATATACAGCCTTCTTATGCTGTCAATTTTCCCTCTGTCTTTCAAACTCCATAGAGCCTGTACAGTCTCACGTATCTGTGAACAAGTGAACATATGTCATTCTTCTTGCTCCCAAGGCAGTGATGTTGCTCAAGGGAGGTGTGGACATTGCTGCTGCTGGGTTTTTATCTCTCTGGAAGGAAGTGTCTCACAGACAAGGGTTACGTTAGATTTCATTTGCCTGTCAACTTTGTCATAGGCTGTTCCTTGACTGTGTATTTTGTGATTATGTTTTCATAATTTTCCACTGATTGTATTAGAGAGTCTTTCTCCACTGTGACAGCTTCTATTTCACATTCATTTTAACCAGATCTGGATTTCAAAAGAGGTCATGAAAATTGGTAGAAGATCCTGTCTAATTTAATGACATACAATTCTCTTAGTTGTCAGGAGCTCTACCACGTAATACAAAATCACACAAGGCTATACACTGCTTATTCAAATTATGAAACAATTTATGCTATTTTCTGTGATCTGTGCTAAAGAGCTATTATAATCATGCTTTGCCAACAAGTGTCCATATTATACAGCCATGTTTGGATTAACTGGTTGGAAGGGTGTTTTAACATCACATAAATTACAAGAAAATAGAGATAGTCATAAGAAAGGTAAGATTTCGGAGTGTGTAATAAATACCTTCTTGCAAATATAAGTCAAAGGTATATATCTTTTTACTCGGGACAAGCCATGATCTTGCCATACTCCATCTTACTATCTGCCTTGAGGATGTTCCACTTTAGATCAGTATGTTCATATAAGTTCTCTTCAATTGCTACTGTATGGGTATACTCGGTGTGTTTGTGTGTAAAGGTGACAAAAGCTAGAGTCATCAGAAAAAGGAGATTCAGCTGAGGAAAGGCCTACTTTAGATCTAGTTGTAAGGCAATTTCTCGTTTAGTGATCAATGGGGGAGGGCCCAGGTCATGGTTGGTGGTGCCATCCTTAGGTTGCTGGTCCTGGATTCTATAGGAAGGTGGGCTGAGCAAGCCAGGGGAAGCAATCCAGTTAGAATATCCCCTCCATGACCTCTGCATGAGCTCCTGATTCTGGGATCCTGCCCTGATTTGAATCCTGTCCTGAATTCTTTCAGTGATGAACAGCAATGATGAAGTGTCAGCGTAAAACACTCTTTTCTCCCCAACTTGTTCTTTGGTGTTGGTGCTTCATCACAGCAATAGAAATCCTAACTAAGACAATAGGTTTAATGTCTTACTATTGTAATAAAGAATATATAAATGGAACTTCATTTCTTTCCATTATTCCTACACAGAGATTGCCTTTTTGTTAATGGAATATTTGAGGCAATCCCAATTCTTCCATACCAATGTGTCACTGAGGGCCAGCTGCAAAGTTGAAAAGTCTTATGCTATTCAGAGTGTGTTCTCTCTGCTTCTCATTCAAAATTGGAGTCCAAAGCTTTTGTTGACAAGATGTCTTCTTCTTGCTGCAAAAATACCCTACCACGACAGTCTCTGATCTCTCTGGATCAGTAAGCCAAACAAATCTCTCCTCCCATAAAGTGATCCTAATATTTTGTCACAGTAATAGAAAAGTAACTAATACACTGCTAAATGGCATTTAATTTTTTTCTTCATTTTGATAATTTCATACATGAATACAATGAAACATGATCATATTTGCCTCATTTCCCTTTCAACATTTTCCTCTCCTTGCCCCAAGCATGCCTCTTTACCACTTCATGTCAAGTATTTAATAACCTACTAAGACTAGTTAATGCTCCCTCTGGGCTCTTTCACTGGAACAAGATGTCAACATCTTAAAAAATGAATGTCCCTTCACCAGCAACTATCTACTGCCAATAGCTCCCCAGTTAGGGTAGAGATCATTTACCTCATCAATGTTGTTATTTGAGTAGGTTTGAAATTATGTATATCTTGTACAGGTAACCACAACACCCTTGAGTTCATGAGTATGATGAATGTGATAGCAATAAAATGTCCTAAAGATAGTACTTCACAGTTCTCCTTCTATTCTCCATCTCTTACATTTTTTTTCTTCCTCCTCTTTCATAATAGGGGGCTTAATATAGATGCCCACATAAGGCCTGTGTGCTCAGTCTTATTCTCAGGACTTTGGCACATTATATGCCTCTGCATTGACTTCTGCTGAAATGCAATTTCCCAGGCCATGACTGAAAACATCCCAAGACAAGACTAGGGGTATAAACCCATATTTAGAAGTCAATTTGATAACATTATCATTTAACAAAATAACATTATCAGATTCTGTCCTAGGAGGTATGAACTTCCTGCCTTATGGTTTTTGACAAGGGTAATGGTAACAGGCTTTTGGTTTTCTCCTTTGAATTAGGTCTCAAATCAAATCCAAAAAGTTACCATGTAACAGGCATACCATGATTGCACCAATGAGCACATTCCCAATAAATAATATTCTACTCCTGGAATTCCATAGATTCATGGAAATATGATAAGAAATGAACTTAGCCAGGTGGTGGTGGCACACTCCTTTAATCCCAGCACTTAGGAGGCAGAGCCAGGCTGATCTCTGTGAGTTTGAGGCCAGCCTGGGCTACAGAGTGAGTTCCAGGAAAGGCGCAAAGCTACACAGAGAAACCCTGTCTCGAAAAAAAAAAAAACAAAAACAAAAACAAAATGCACTTAGTCTAACTTCATAAATCTCCATAGTCTTTATCAGTCTCAACATAATTTGAAATTCAAAACTCTCCTTTGAGACTAAAAGTAATTTTTTAATTTTAAGCTCCTGTAAATTCAAAAAGCTGAATACAAATGTGTGCCTATGTGTATGTGTGTTTGTGAGTGTTTTTTTTTGTGTGTGTGTGTGTGTGTTTCTCTAAAAAGGAAAATCAAGCATGTGTAAAGAGATGGGACCAAAGCAAAACCAAAACCTCACTGTGTGTCTCTGTCTTTTTTCTCATCTGCTGCAGGAGGAAGCTTCCCTGATGAGACCCGAACACGGCATGGATCTGAGAATGAGATCTCAGACACCTCATTCAGGATTATTTTTTTCTAGTTCTATCAACTTTCAAGATATCCTTTTTCCAGTGGTTGAGTTATATTCCATTGTATACATTTGCCACATTTTCTTTATCCATTCTTCTGTTGATGGATCTCTATGTTGTTTCAAATTTCTAGTTATTATTAAAAAAGCAGCAATGAAAATGGTTGAACAAGTATCTCTATGGTAGGAGGAAATGTCCTTTGAGTATATACTCACGAATAGTATAGATGGATCTAGAGGGACACTGATTCCTATCTTCCTGGAGAACCACCATTCCATATTGGGTGTGCAAGTTTACACTCCTGTCAGCAATGGATGAGAGGTTTACTTAACCAACATCCTTGCCAGCATGAGCTGTCATTTTTTTAAAATTTATCTTAGTCATTCTAACAAGAATAAGATGAATCTCAATGTAGTTCTGATTTTTATTTCTCTGATGACTAGAGATGCTCAACATTTCAGTTATTTATTTCCTTGAGTATAAAAGTATGGATTAATAGTTTTGTTGGAACTTGGAATACAAATTTCCAGGCCCTTCTAGTCTTTAATGTTTAATTGAATGATCAGGACTTATTCTGATGAGTCTGTCCCTGTAAGTGCTTTGACTACTCTCTCTTGCAGATTACAATGCCCTTCATTTAGTCTATGCTTTTAATATTTGAATTAGAATATCTTGTGCGTAATTTATATTCTGGTCCTGTTTATTTGGAGTTTTACAGAATTTTGTACCTGGATGGTCATTCCTTCTTCCATGAAGTTAACCTCTTTGAATTTTGCATGTGTTTAAATAATGCTTATCTAAAGAATTTATCACACCTATAATATTTGTAAATTGAAGTTTAAAAAGTCACTTTCTTGTATTCTTAATTTTAGTGCATCATATTTTTTTTCAAACATAAAAAAGCAAAAATAAAAGAATAATCATCACTACAAAACATTATTTAATTTGATCACTTGGTACCTAATATAGTATTTTGTTGTTTTCATAATTAATCTCAGTAGCATTTTATTTATAATATTCTAATATATATATATATATATTTGTCTCTTCATGCAAATTATAAATCCTGGAAAAAGTCATTATATGATTTTTTTTCCATTGAAACTCCAGGATCTAACATTATATCATGAACAAAAATTAACTTTAATAGATATTTTTCGATTAAATGTTAGTCAATTAAGAAATCTAGTTCTTACTTTCTAAATACTTGCTCATGTGAAAATGAACACGTAAGTCTAAACATTATGTACTAAATATCACAAGTTATTTTAAGCATTGCTGGTGACATTGGGTATTCTGGTAATGTGAAAGTTAAGAAAAGCAAATAGAACTTCACACAGCACCATCTCAGTGAGAAGGATTTAAGGAAATGTAACGTTTAGGTAAATATACAATGAAAGTATAAAGAAATTAAATCAAGTTCTTCATCACTTAAGAAAAGAATAATTCCATTGTGTATATGTACCACATTTTATTTATCCATTCTTCAGCTGAACGGCATCTAGGTTGTTTCCAGGTTCTGGCTATTACAAACAATGCTGATATGAACATAGCTGAGCAAGTGCCCTTGTGGTATGATTGAGCATTCCTTGGGTATATGCCCCCAAAAGTGGTATAGCTGGATCTTGGGTGGAGCTCCAGGAGTCCAATTGGCGAGAATGAGGAGGGTTTATATAAGGGAGAATTGTTGAGACCAAGGTTGGATAAAGTACAGGGACAAATAGCCAAACGAATGGAAACACATGAACTGTGAACCAATAGCTGAGGGCCCCCAGCTGGATCAGGCCCTCTGAATAGGTGACACAGTTGATTGGCTTGAACTGTTTGGGAGGCATCCAGGCAGTGGGACTGGGTCCTGTGCTCAGTGCATGAACTGGCTGTTTGAAACCTGGGGCTTATGCAGGGT
>CABHPR010137618.1:15222-34449 GCA_902168415.1 Peromyscus melanophrys | reverse complement strand
CCATCTATCATGTTCCGTCTTGG
This sequence comes from Peromyscus melanophrys, assembly GCA_902168415.1. Classification (NCBI taxonomy): domain Eukaryota; kingdom Metazoa; phylum Chordata; class Mammalia; order Rodentia; family Cricetidae; genus Peromyscus; species Peromyscus melanophrys. The sequence continues at coordinate 34,426 of CABHPR010137618.1, read as the reverse complement.
AGGACACTCTCCCTAGCTATTGTGCATCCAATTTTACAAACTCACTGGAGGTCCTGCTCTGCTCACAAACAACTTAGACTTCTTTGAGCCCCTGGGAGGCAAGGAAATTCTTGTTCTCCAAGGAAATTCTGTGCCTGGTGGGCTGGGGAAAGATGCCAACTTCTCTCACCAAAGCATTCACCCATGAGTAAAAGCCTACACAGGGCAGTTTGTGGCCCTTCCTTGCCTTTCTGGAACTCTGTTGTTGTACAAGCTCCCCTCCTTGCAAGGCTCTCCTCTGAGTTTCATGCCCATTCTTAGTTAGATTGCTTCGGTGCTCTTGGCCATCATTTCTCTGTCCTCTGTGGTCTTCACAGCCCTAACTTGTTTTTGTTTCTTAACCCCGCCCCCCATGCATGTACATTTGTGTGAATATGCCTGTGTGTGCATGTGGAGGTCAGAGGACAATGCTGAGTGTCTCCCTCAATCACTCTACATCTTATTCTTTGAGTAACAACGCCCCTCACTTAACCTAGAGCTCATTGATTAAGCAGACTGGTTGACCAGTGAGGGAAGATCCTCCTGATGCCACCTCTCCGGGGCTGGGATTACAGGTGCTACCCAATTTTTTTACATCGGTTTCAGGGGCTTGAACTCACAGATAGCAGGCCATTTTCCAACCGTACCATCTCTCCAGCCACCATTTTTATTTCTAAAAGAATTTTTGAGACATTTTGGACATGTTTAAAAGGAAACCTTAAAACCTTTCTCCTAAGTCCAAACAGTTTCAGAGAGGGAAATTTCCAGCCTATTATAAGTATCAATATCTTAAAATACAACCATGATATTATCATTCTTTTAAACCGATGGGAAACTTCTTTTAAAAAAGTGATTTGTTATAGCCCACTCCCTTCTGTGTTTAAAAATACTTCAGCAGCTCTTGTTTGACAGCTGGGGCTGCATATGGCTTCTTTTCCTCTCATACCTTATTTCCTTTCAGATAGAATTTGGCCATGTTATCCATATTAAGCTTTACAGTCTTTTATTGATCATTACTTTCTCAGGGGTGGGATGAGTATTAATTAAAATTTTCTCTTTCCAGAGCTGGGGAAATAACTCAGTAAAGTGCTTGCCTCACAAGCAGGAGGATCTGAGTTCAATCCTCAGAACCCACTCAAAAAATCCAGGCATGGTAGTGTGTGCTTCTAATATCAGCTCTTGGGAATGCTAAGACAGGTGGATTCCCTCAGGATTGCTGGCCAGCCAGCCTAGTCTACTTGGCCAGCTCCAGACCAGTGAGAGACCTTGCCTCAAAATTTAAATAAAAGAAATGCAGCTGAAGTTGTCCTCTGGTCTTACACTCATGCACATACATATGTATATATTTGTACACACTTGAGCACACACATACAGATAAACATGAGCACACATAAAAAATTTTGTTTTCATTCAAAGCTATCAATTAGCCTCTAAGTGTTAAAGACTTCTTCTGGATTGTGCTATATTAAAATAATCATTAATATACAATGGACTGAATGTGATATTTCCAAATATTATAAATACGATGCAAAATTATTAAACATAGCTTCCCCTCAGCTTTATTGAGTATAAAGAAAATTTTCTTTTATATCCAAGAAAAAATTTCCCACCTTAATTGTACATGTTAGTGAATTTGGGTAACTACATCAATTATGACACCAACACCACAAACAAGATCAAAATATTAAAAAAAAAAGTCCACATCTCTGCAGGAAATTCCCAAGCCTGGCCCCTAGTCCAGGGCAGTCACAAATGTGTTTTTTGTCACTATAGTTTCGTCATTAAAAATAAAATTTGGGGACTGGAGAGATGGCTCAGAGTTAAGAGTGAGTAGAAGATGCAAGTTTGGTTCCTAGAATCTATTTTGGCAGCTCAACCCCAGCTCCAAGGAATGTCATGCCCCCTTCTGGCCTCCACAGGTACCTGCATACATGTGTACATACCCATACACAGACACACACATACACATAATAAAATAAAACAAACTTTTAAAGATTTTAAAATCAAATTTTTATGGGAAATGTACCTCTAATTGATAGAGCTATATAAACATATATAGCAGACAGACAGATGGATAGATAGATTCTGTTCCCCCTCCTGTGGTTTCGTTGACAAACATGTTCTTGTGGCTGAATGAAACAGGACTCCCATCAGTTTCGTTCCTATTTTTCATGTTTATACATGTGAACTCTGAGAAACTTCATTCATATAAATAAACGGATGGGAAAAGAAGAGGTTTTTTGTTTGTCTATTTTATGGGAATGGCTCTAATATTTTTAAGCTCTTTGTGACTCGTGCCAAAAGTCATGTAGTCATTTAGAATCATATATTATTTGAAAATTTTAACAGCTGACAGTGCAGGAAGGCCCCTCCGTGGTTTTGTTGGGCACGCAGAACTGAAACCATTTGGCTAGCAGAGGGTCCTCTTTTTGGTCAGCGGGGGAGGCTATTCCTCAGATTCAATCTGAATATTACCAGCTGTACCTTTGAAGCCTAGGAGGGTTTTCATGCTTCAGAATAACGCAACTCAATGCTGCGAGGTATACGTTTCTTTTGGAAAGAAAGGCGATTGGCACAAGATAAGAAATGGAAGCTGAGGGTCTGGGCCTGTAGCTCAGTTGGCAGAGTGCTTGCCTAGAAGCATGAAGCCCTGGGTTCCGTTCCTAGCATCACATAAATAGCTCAAGGTGGCACACCAGTAATCTAGTGTTGTGGAATCATCTTTTTGTACACTGTTGAAGATGTGCCACTCTGATTGATTTAATAAAAAGCTGAATGGCCAATAGCTAGGCAGGATTTTTCAGGGCAGAGAGGATGCTGGGAAGAAGAAGGCAGAGATGCAGAGCAAGCAGGATGGGCAGTATGGAGATGAGGTAATAAAACCATGAGGCAGAAAGTAAATTAATAGAAATGGGTTAATTTAAGTTATAAGAGCTAGTTAGAAATAAGGCTAAGCTATCGGTCAAGCTTTCATAATGAATAATAAGTCTCTGTGTCATTATTGGGGAGCTCACGGTGCTGACAAAAAAGTCTGACTACATCCCAGCATTTGGAAGGTAGAGTTCAAGTTCATCAGAAGCTCAAGTTCATCCTTGGCTACATATACTGAATTCAAGGTTAGCCTTAGCTACTTAAGACCCTGACTGGAAAAACTTTTTTTTCTTTTTTTTTTTTAAGAAGAAACGAAAGGGAACGTAGTGGTGGCACATGCCCTTAATCCCAGCACTTGGGAGACAGAGGCAAGTGGATCTCTGAGTTCAAGGCCAGCCTGGTCTATAGAACGAGTTCCAGAACATCCAGAGGTACACAGAGAAACCTTGTCTTGAAAAAAAAATAAACAAATATAAACAAATATATGAAAGAAAGAAACAGAAGTTGAGGACCTAGAAATGGGTTTGCTAAAATACCTGATTCACATATCCCTTGGAGAGTCTGAAGCACCACTAGGTACTTTACCCTAGTTTAAAGGACTTTGCTTTCAATGGCTAGGATTAGCGTGGGCTCAACCAAGGTCAGCTTCATCTGTCTACCAGTTAATATAGATAGAGGAAATACATAGTGTAAATATACAACGCTTTTGACAAATTCTTTCAACCTTTAGATGAGAACTAAGACTCTTGAGGTTTGCCCCCCCCCCCCAACATGAGGAAAACAAAAGATTTAGTATATGCCTTGCTTCGGTTGAATACAAATTTCTTAATAAAAATTAACATAAGGAGCCAGGGATCTAGCTAAGCAGTATGCCTAGCATGCACAAGCCCTTGGATTTGATCTTTTCGGCACCACAAAATGATAACAGTCTTAAACTAAAATAAAGATTAATAGAAGCATTCATATAACACAAGCCAAAGTAACTGTCAGCTAAATGACACAAAGGATATTTCTTCACTAAATTTAGTAAAAGCTATAATACATTTATAATTCATGTAAAGGCACCATATCCCACTTCTAATGGAAATGTGAAAACATTAAAATTAGTTGGCTGAGAAATAAATAAATAAATCCATGGTATCTAAGAGCCAAAACAATTCGATTAATCACTATCAATGATGTAAGGATTATTCAGCCAGAAACAGGAGGCTAGACATGTAATTTCCTCGGCTTCTTTCCAGCAATTTAATTCCACACAAAAGAAAAAAGCAGGAAGGTTTTCCTGTCCTTGGTTGGACTGTGACTTTACAGTCGGTCGCTGAATGTCCATTTCCTGCCCTGAGTGAGCCGTCTATGGGATGTGGTGAAATACCAGTCTCTTAGGCTCTACCAAGCTTAGATGAGAATTGTTTGTAACAAACTCAAAGCAAAAGACATGTTGGTGTAATTTGAGGTCTTGTGCAACCCAATACCCAATTTTATTTATTATTTTCCATAGAGGACAAGACAGTGATGAAGCAAGTCTTTTAACAACAACACCCTCTACCCACCCCCCACCCCCATCCCCCACCCTCCACCCCACCCCCATCTAGTCTTTGAATCTGATTTATATCATTTGCTGAGGTGTCTGCACTGTTTATTGTTTGATCTTCGCACAGAAAGCAAAGCCTTCCTTCCATTGCTGTCATTGTATTTATGACTCTCTATTCCAGTTCTGTTGCTGGCATAGTCTCAGAGTGGGAATCATAGCTCCAAGCTTTTGTTGGTTAGTAATAAATGAAGCCTGCTCTGCTGCCACACATCTTATTTGACAAAGTTCCCACATGTAAGTACAACCGATGACCGGGAAGCCATGAGCTTTAAGTAAGGGAATGGGTGTATTCTAGGCAAACTGATTAGAAAATGTATTTCACCCTCGAAGTCTTTGGCTCCAGTTTTTAAACCAAGAATGATGGTTATCAACAGGTTGAAGCAAAAGTTCAATTTTAATGAAGAAACCAAAGGCAACTGAAGGTCTCTGGGGCTTCCTTGGGTTCCAGTGTCCCCAGATCCACCTCTAAAGGTGAAGCTGATTCTCAAGTTCCCAGGGCAGCCTCTGGGGGCTTCATTTCTGGAGTGCAGAGCTCACCAGAATGAGAGACTGGGGTTCAAGCATAAAACCTGCTCCATGCCCACTTCCCCCCTTCTGGCATACTGTCACCTGCTCACACAGTGTCCTAACCTCCCTTCTGAACTTTTCTTAACTTTATTCTACTCAAACCAGTGACAGAAGTCAAGTGTCAAGCCCACCTTTGCATGTCAAGTAAGATCAGGGCAACTTCAGAGTCACCAAGAGAACATAGGTATTACCAATGTTGCTAAATGTAATCATTTAGAATACTGTAAACAATGCTTACTAGGGAAAAAATTCAAGCAGTACAGTGATATACAGGAAAAAAAAAAGCCAAATTTCTATTAGCATAGCTATTGCCCCATTGGAATCCACGGGTGGTCTGGTGAGATAAATCAGAGGGTTAAATTACTTGTGGCATAATCTGATGGTCTGAGTCCAAGCCCTGGATCGTATGTTAAAAATATAAATAAAAAGTCAGATGCCGAGGTGACTTTCTGTAATCTCGGTACTCCAACAGCAACTCGGGACACAGTTGCCTAGAAGCTCAAATGCCAGCTGCCATAGAGTACACAATGTGGCAGAAACAAGAGAGATTCGACACAAAAACACGGTCAAAGGAGAGAACTGACTCCCAAAAGTTGGACAACTTCCACGTTCACCTCCACATTGTCACATTGGCATTCATAAGCCTTCACCTACACATAGACACACAGACACAGATACACATACACACACACACATACACACACACACACAGGCACAGGCACACACACACACATACACACACACACACACGTGCACTCTAAAATTTAAGGGAAAAAATGAATCCATTGTTAAGAATTAGAGATGAGCTAGGCGTGGTGGCAGAAGCCTTTAATAAACAGCACTCAGGAGGCAGAGGCAGGTGGATATCCTCTGACTTGGAGGCCAGCCTGGTCTACATGGTGAGTTCTAGGCTAGCCAAGGCTGCATAGTGAGACCTTCAATAAGCCAAAAGAAATAAACACACAAGAGTTATAGGTGAATCATTTCATAATATTTCTATGCATTTATAAACATATACTTTCCCACACATCATATATATATATGTAGTTTTCAAAGCCCTAATTTGGGGCTACTAATCACACTATTCTTTGATTTAGATAATATGTTTTAAAGCTCATTTTGTGTCATTACGTAGATAATAACTTCATTTTTAAGAGCTTTATCATTTCTAGATATACCATACTTTCCATATTTGGGTCATTTAAAGTGTGTTGATAATTTCAACAAACGAGAGAGACCTCACTGTACATATATTTCTGCCTATCTGTCAGAATTTCTTCAGGAAACATTCAAGGAAGAAGCGCTGGTCACTGAACACCCGCATTTATATGAGGACTCACATAGCACTGAGTACCTCTGCTTTTTGAGCTCTTGTTCCTTTGTTTTTATTTTTGACTTTGTTTTTTTGTTTGTTAGGTTTTTGAAACAAGGTCTCACTATGTAGCCTTGGCTGGATTAGAACTCATCATGTAGACTAGGCTGGTCCGGAACTCATAGAGATCCACCTGCCTCTGCTTCCTGAGTGATGGGATTAAAGGTGTGTGCCACCACTTCTGGCTTTGGTCTCTGGCTTTTTTTTTTTTTTTTTTTTTAACATCTATCTGTCTGTGGTGTATATTCAAGTGTCACGTTTTGTGGCGGTTTGAATGAGAACAGCCCCACAGGTCTATATATTTGAATGATGATTCTGACTCAAGAAACTGTTCGGGAAGGACTAGGAGGTGTGGTCTTGTTGGAGGTGTGGCACTGGAGTGAGATTTGAGGTTTCAAAAGCCCAAGCCATTCCCAGTTAGCTTTCTCTGTGCCTCATGCTGTGGATCAGAGGTAAGCTCCCAACTACTGCTACACCACCATGCCCACCTGCCTGCTGCCATGTTCCCCATCATGATGGTCTTAGGCTCACGCTCTGAACTATAATCCCCAATAAACTCTTCCTTCTATAAAGTGCCTTGGTCAAAGTGTCTCTTCGCAACAATAGAAAAGTAACTAAGACAATGCTTGTTTCATGTGGGTAAGAGTATTTGCGCATGTATGAGCACATGCGTGGAGAGAACAGAGATTGACATGGGGTGTCTTCTTCCAGAGCTCTCTACTTTATTTTACTGAGGCAGCGTCTCTCACTGAAGCCAAAGCTTGTCAATTCAGCTAGTCTGGCTAGCCAGCAGGCCCCTTGAGTGCTGGGAATACAGGTAGGCCAACACACCCACCAAGCCTTTATTTGGGCACTGCTGGGGATCCAACTCCGGTCCCCATACTTGTATGGCAAGCACTTTATCCACTGAGTCATCTCCCTAGGTTTTTTTCCCCATAAGACACAGTCTTGTTATATAGCCTCAGATGGCCTGGAACTCACAGAGAATTGCCTGCTTCTGCCTTTTCAGTGCTAGGACTAAGTGTGTGCATCGCCTTGTCCAGCCTAAATCTTTTGTTTTTAATCCAAGAAAGTAAAAAAAAAAAGTATTCCAAACTGGGAGATTTTATGATTTTATGGCAGTTCTGGGAGAGGCCTTTGGTCTTAGAGGACCCCAGTCCTTGCTGAGCTGGCCTGTCTTTACTCTGTAGGGCATGACATCCTTGACTCAGCCTATGAAAACCCAGGTGTGCTCTGTACTAGTTGTCAATTGCTATGGAAAAAAAAAACCACTCCAGACTTAGCATCATAAAACAAGAATTATTTTTTACTTTGGTGTCTATTGGTTAGAAATCTGGACACAATTTAGCTGGTGGGTCAGACTCAGGGGCTCTCAGGAGCCTGCATTCAAGGTACCAGCCATGCCTGCAGGCTTCTGAAGCTTGGCTGGGTTGGGAGGAAGTGCTTCCAAGCTCACTTGATGGCGTGACTGGTGGGCAAGAAGCTACAGTTCTTCACCACATGGGCCTCATATCTGCCCCCACCCCCATAAGGCTTTCCACAGAGAAGTAGGCGGGACAGAAGCTGTGATACCATTCAGAACCTTATCTCAAGATGGCATGCCTTGGCGTCTGCTGTATCCTATTGGCTACATGGGCCAACCCTGGCGTACCATGGGAGGGGTTGCTTGAGGTTAAATACCACCAAGCAAGACTCCTTGATGGCCATCTTGGAAGCCAGCTCCCAGGCCCCACAATAACTGTGATGGCAGCAATATCTCACCCATACTTTCAGCTATTCCTTTCCTCCTCGAGCAAGAAGAATCATGCCATATTAAAGTAAGGGAGGGGCTTGGGCCAGATCACATTGCCCCAGTGAATGCATTCACAGACAATCTTCAGAGAATAACTTCAGAGAGCTTTATCTGAGCTCCCCAGGAAAAAAGGAAAGAGTATGCTAACAACCATCTATTTAATTTAACGGTTAATTTTTTTTTTTTGGCCTATACCTAAGAATTTCAGCATTTGCTCATGCTGAATAAAACAAGCTTGCAGCTTAAGAATGTCTCATCAATTATTTTTTCCAATGTGGTCAGGACTCAGTCTGGTGCTACTGTTTTCCCTATTCTCCAAAGATTAAAAATGATTTAGTTAATTATCTATACTTTCTTGCGTGTGCTTAGATGATCAAATCCTATCTGGTTAGGACTGAATTCTGCGGCTGGCAACAAACAAATGAAAAGAACAGACAACAGTTCTTTTACGAAAGGAAGACTGGAGAAACATTGAAATAAGACCAAGATGTCCAGAGTCTTCAAGAGGAAGACTCTGAACTGATCATAAACTTAGAAAAAGAGGCATGACCATAAATAACGGTGGGGGTTGTTGGTTTTGACTATCTGAAGATGGGTAAGTGAACTTAACACAAATACTGCTTAGGGTCAAACTGCATGCCAACTGTTTCATCAACAGTAAGGAGCACGCCGCATGAAGTCTGAGTTTCCTGACACGCAGCCCCCACCCTGTGCGGCTCAGCCCTCCCTCCTCTCCTGCCCACTTCAAGTCTCTGCGTCCTACTGAGCTAATCACCCAGGGGTTTGGCTATACCATTTATTCCAGGCCTGCTAAACTTCTCCACCCGATCACAGCTGCTCTTACTGTCACCAAGTGTGTACCAGGCACGGCAATGGGCATTTTCCCTACAGGACCTCATTGATCGTCACTGTGAGACAGGTGAGAAAATCAACTGATGATGCAAATTTCCAATGTCAAGGCTGATAAAAGCACCAATCAAACTCAGGGTTGCGTGGCTCCAAGCCGGTGCTCTTTCCTCCCTATTGCCTACCCTTCCTCTGCTAAGGTTTAATGTGAACAGTTAGGAGAGTACATTGTGTGTGTGTGTGTGTGTGTGTGTGTGTGTGTGTGTGTGTGTAGTACATGCAGTGTATCAGTGTGGCGTGTATGTACATGAGAGTATGTGTGTGCTCATGTCTGCATATGGAGGCCAGATGAGGACATCAAGTGACCTGCTCTGTCACTCTCCACCCTATTCCCTTGAGACAGGGTCTCTCACTGAATCTGGAGCTAGACTGGCAGCCAGCCAGCAAGCCTCAGTGAGCCTCCTGTCATTACCCCCTATGACGCTGGGGTTAGAGGAACGCATGGCCACATCTGCCTTCTTCCTTGAGTGCTGGGGATCTGAACTCAGGTCTTCATGCTTGCACAGCAAACCCTCTTACCCACTGAGCCACCTTCCCAGCATGGGCACAACATTCCTTACACAGGTCTGACACCTTATTTTGAACAAAGGTGAGTTGGTCCATCTCTATGTTATCTCCTTTGCCCTCTGGCACCCAATTTTAGTCATTGTAGATTTTTAGTGACTTTCTTTATATTCCTACGAATTTACAGGCCTTTTGAAACTTTCCATGACAATGAAGATCACACAATGGTGAGAGAAGTGAGCAATGAAAATACACCTGGTGGTACGGCCCAGGAATCTCAAAAGAGCGCGTCTCAGCATTTGGTTCTGTATTTATACAGCAAGTGGATGTAATGTAAGTCTCCTGTGGTGTGAACACACGCCAGCTTACCACAGGTTGCTAATGGTAGCACAGCAGACCATCAGTGAATGAACTTCTCTAAAGGATATTTTTAAATGTCTTGTCATCATGTTTGGGATGCATATTAGACTCCCTCTTGTTAAACGGCAGACGGGAAACATAAAATCAACTCTGCCAAAAAAAGAAAAATATCAACAGAGATTAAGATGGACATTATGCGTGAAATCAACATAACCAAACCAAGATGTGAGAGCTGCTCCGTAGAAATGGGTTTCTCGACTGTTAACTCCCACAGTAATGATTTCATTCCAGCAAAACAATACCATCTGTTGCACTGAATGCTAATTTTAATGTTATGAGTGTTGAGGCTTCTGCTAGTGCTGAAGATGTTTTCATTTTATAATTGTATAAAGTGGCAATAACTTTGTGTCTGGTTTTAAATATTTAAATACATGCATTATCAGAATCTCCCTGTTGTGGGCTTAGATGGCTTGTTGGGGACAGTCTTGCTGCGCAGGCATGAGGAACTAACTTTGGTTCCCCAAGATGCACATCAAACTGGGCCTAGTCGAGTGTGCCTGCAGTGCCAGCGCTCTTGTGACAAAATGGGGGGCAGGGACAGAAGAATCCGATGACTTCACAGGCCAGCTAGCCTGGTGTTTGCAACACCTGACAAGTTTGCACGCAAGGCTGGCCTCTGACCGCTACAAGGGCACCGTAGCATGTACTCACAGGCGCTCTCTCTCACACACCCAATAAATAGAAACCTTTCTGTTTTAATGGCGAAGACCCCTGTCTAGACTCGTTCTCCCCTCACAGCCCCCCCTTTCTCACTCTAACTGATTCCTTGAGTCAGAGCTTGGAAGGCATCTCTTTCTACACCCCACAACTAAATACACACACCACCCAGTGTTCTGAGCTCAGTCCTTTTTCTTCTTCCTTTGGACACTTTCACTTAAGGGGATTCATCTATCCACTCAGCTGTGATTATTGTGAAAGTGTAACTGAGTTTTTCAGGAAGCCGGAGCTCTGGCAGCCCCCAAGAGCTAGGCTCAGCCACCCATCCCCAACACACCAATTAAGAGACAAGTAATGGTGAAAAGTCTAGAGGTGAGAGTTATTCGATGTGGCCACGTTTAGAAGATGAATAAGTAAAGGGATCTAGTGACCCTAAGTCCATTTCAGGATACCAACATGAGCTTTGGTTTCAAATAGAGAAGTGGGCAAGACATATGCAAAGTTAATTAGTCCTGGTCAAAGTGTGGTTCCTGTCCTCTGTCTGGGTTCTGGATCTGCAGGGTGATCTGAGAAGTCCTTGTCATGGCTTGTGGGGATAGATCTAGTTCTTACAGGATAGCCATTCTGTTCCACCCTGTAGCCTCATCTTCATGGATAACTGTCCTCATCTGCATGAAGAGGGCCTTCCAGAGTGGGCTTACCATTTCTGGACTCCAAGGTGACTGCCGGTTTGAGGCAATCACGTATCTCTAGGTCTTCAGCCACAGGGAAGGGGTCAGACACAGAGCTCCAGTTTTCTCTCCATGCTACTTGACCATGCACATGAAACACTGGGATGGCTGTGGCACACTGGGTTGTAACTAAGAGCAGATTGAGTTAGGGATGCCTGTTCACGGATTGAGTGGGATGCATCCTGTGCCGTACAATCCCTCGAGCATAGAGCTATTGCTGGCTGTCCTGGATTAGGAATGACTTCGAGGAATCTTCCTGCTATCCATTAGGCTGATATTCTTGACTTTGTGCCATTAATGTGCAATGCCCCAAGGCACATTATGACATCAATGTGTCCTCCTGCACCCAAACTTCAAGATACAGTTGGAACAAGTTTAAGATATGCAATCAGATATCACTGAACTATCCAAAAAGAAACCCTCTCCTGTCAGAACTCAGCACAGCAGAGACCGTCTCCCTTCCCTCCCCTCCTCTGACTCTTTCCTCCTTCCTCCCTTCCTCTCTCCCTCCTATAGCCAAGAGATAAATTATTGTTATGGAAATAAATAAATCCACAAAGTATTGTACAAAACAGACGCCTCTGTGTTCACATCATACACTGTAACAGAACTACAAACACCAGATACATTTGTAACAGCCCTCATATGGAAAAAGAACATATTTTCAAATTGGCCTATAAAGCAAAATATAGTGAGATAGCCCATAAAATAGTGAGATGCAGCTCTAATACAATGCCTTGATTCCTGCCCATTGCATCATTGAAAGGGTTGTATTTTCTCCATTTTTTTTTTTTTCAAAGAAGACCGAAAGACGTCATCCAGGCTTGACCTGCCTTCTCGCGGCTAGGTGAGTTATAAATCCTAGTCACAGATCTTGTTAAGCCCCACCAGGAACAGGCTGTGATCTTTTATGGTACTGTGTACTGTGCTTTCCATGGGAGCCAGGACACACAGCTAACTATGCTCAGGTGGAACTCTTGCTGCTTTAGGGAGGCTGCCAATCAGCCAGAGGGGCTGTCAGCCTGGTGTTCCTCCCTGACGTAAGAAGACATTACCTAGGAGCACTTCCTCTAACTTCTCACTAAAACAGAAAAGGTCCGCTAGCAAGACTACAGAAAGAGTCCACCTGCTCCACCCCAGTGGCGAACATTCTGCACGTGACCTACTCTAGCTCAACCTGGGTCTCCCTCCCTGCCTACCATTCCCTCCTCCATTCAAAACTACATCTCAAAGAGGGCATTTTACTCTAAAGTCTGTATGTGAGAATGTTTAAGAACAAAGATCTCCTCCATTCACAGCCCAAACCATAACCATTACCAGCACCTTAGAAACCAACGTTGACAGAATGACATCATCTAACATGAAGCCCGGATAGCAACCGATGTCCTACATGTGGTTCACCACACATTTTCAACCTAAGACTGGCCAAGGGTGCTACCGTCCACTTGGTTCTCCTCTCTAGTTTTCCTTCCTTCCTTCCTTCCTTCCTTCCTTCCTTCCTTCCTTCCTTCTTTGCCCATATCTTTGCAAATAGTCTCTTCATTAAGTTATTCCCAATGTCCATGCTGAGTGTGCCGTGCATTTTCCTACAAGGGACCATGACAACAGAGTGAGGAAAGAGCTGCAGGAGTACTTAAATTAAAAAACAACACAAAGAGCCGGGCGGTGGTGGCACACGCCTTTAATCCCAGCACTCGGGAGGCAGAGGCAGGTGGATCTCTGTGAGTTTGAGGCCAGCCTGGTCTACAGAGCGAGAGATCTGGGACAGGCACCAAAAATACACAGAGAAACCCTGTCTCGAAAAAAACAACAACAACAAAAAAAACCACAGAGACCACACAGCCATGAAAACCACACCCCAGGAGCCCAACCCTCAGGGCCTCCAGCACCAGATCTGTGCTGCTCTCTGTCCCGGTCAGAGAAGCAGCTTTTGGGAGTGGGCAGTGGTTAACAGAGAAACTCAGAGCTGTTCGAAGTGCTGAAAATAGCGACTGTGAGTGCTCATAAATAGATGGGACATCCATATTAATCCCGCACCCCAAAAGGCTCAGGGAACAGCATGGAAGAGGAAGTAGAAAGCTATGGGAGCTAGAGGTCGGGAGGAGTGCGGTGAAGTGCTGTCTTGTGGACATGGTACTGCTGTTACACACACATGAGCTCACAGCAGCTGTGGCTGCCTGAACAAGACCTGCAGAAGACAAAGTCAGTTAAAATTCCATCCAAAAATGGAAAGAGAAAGGGACCCCAAGGCCACACCCCTATCTGAGGAGCTATGGCAGCTGGTGACTGCTGGGGGAAAGAAACCACTTGAGAGGATGGCTACTGGTAGGCTGCCCACGTCCAGCGGATAGTCCCACACCCATGTGAATACATGTATCAATTAAAAAAATTTTTTAAAGGTGTGACATTGGAAGGGAGGTGTATTAGGAGGGCCAGAGCATGTTGAAGAGGGAAGTAGGAGATGATACGACCAAGATGCACTCTATACATATGAAGTTTTCAAAGAGTAAATTTAAAAATGCCATTAAAGAATACAAACACAACTTCTAACACATGGGCCAACCTGGATTAATCTTGAAGGTACTATGCTAAAGTGAGCCAGGAATGGCGGTGACCACCCATAACTGAAGAGACAGAGGCAGGAGGGCTGCTGCCAGTCTGAGGTCAACCTAGGCTATGTAGCAAGAGTTTGTCTCCAAAACAACAAAAAAAGATATTACGTTAAGTCTACAAAGCTAGTCACAAAAGACAAGTAGACTGCAATCCCACTTACATGAGATACTCAGAATAAATCCGTCAGTGCAGACACAAGAATGTCATTGTCAGGGATGAAGGGAGGGGGCTGCACAAAACATGGAGTTGAGTTTGATGGGCACACGGTTTCAGTTGGAGGAGAGGACAATGTTCTGGAAATAGATGGTGCCCATGGTTGCCCAATAATATGTATATTATTGTTAACAGCAAACTGTAAACATAAAGGTGGTTATGACAGTAATTTTACATTATGTCTTTTTGCCAGAAAAAGAAAAACCCTTTGAAACAGCTGTCCCACCATCTCAGTTTCTTGAGCCACTCCAGCCTGGTCTAGAAAAATGGCAAAGTGGCTGACAACCCCTTTGTAAAAAAGGGGTTGAGAATTCATCTTTAAAAAAATAATAACTGGGGACAGTCTCAATTGCCAATTCACGCAAGGTTTTAGGGTTTGAACCTGAACCTGAAGTAGCCCACACAGACTAGACTTGTGTTTCCAACCCTTGGTCCTCAGCTTCCACACTATTGTATATCCCCTGGAGTCTTTAGGAGGTGGGACCTGGAAGTTGCCAGAAGCAGGCCTTGAAGGTTCCACCTGCCCTGGGTCCAGTGTGTTTCTTCTGCTTCCGGTCTGCAGCCACCTAGACAAGCTGCTGCCTCATGCCTCCGGTCACAGACAGAGCTCCTCTACTCTCCCATGAGACCCCACCCCCATGATGAACTATGACCCCCTAAAACCATGAGCCAAGATAAATCCTTCCTTAAGGTGCTTGTGACAGCTGTGTCTTTTTCTTTTTTTCCACAGCAATGAGAAAAGAAATGAAGACTCCGAAAACACCTTTGAGGGTGTCACAGATACTTCCTCGATTATAAATAAATACACGCCATGTCTCTTCCCAAGAGCAGGGCCATGACAATTATAGTTATCACGGTGACCCAGCTCAATCCCCCTGGCTCGTTCAGTATTTGAATAAATAGATTAATTCTAAGTAGAACATTCTGGTTAACTGCTTCGCATATTTCTAGACAACCACATGGAAAGGAGGTTCAGATCTTGGGAATTAGAAAGATAGTAAAGAAAAGCAGTTGGTGTGGAGATCCCCAGAGGCACAGCCAACACTGCTTCTCCACACAGAGGCTGGGACAGACGAGGACTGTCTGGAGGGAGATTTCGTATCCAGGGAGCTCAGAATTTGTAGCAGCAGCCAGCCTGTCTATGCAGCCTTGTCTCCTATCTTTCCAGCCCACCTCAACACAGCCTGGCCTAATGTCAGCCACCCGGGCGCTTTAAGGTGGCCTTTCTCTTTGGTTCTGTGTTAATGAATTACATTAAACCCATGATTCATATTTAACTTTAATGGATTTGTAACTATCAATATACTTCTAGAGCTAATTCTGCAGTGGACAAACTGCCCTACTCTGCCCACATATTCATTTCTTGGCTAATGGTCTGTATTATTACCAGGGACCTATAATCCTTGACTTTCAACCTGGCTAGCTGTTTCTGTTGCTACATCATAATCTGGGTTACAGTAGAGCATTGTACCATAGGCATTCCAGAGGTTTCTGACTGCTGTCGGGATAAAGCTGGCAATCCAAAACCCCTTTGATTCGTTTACCATGCAAACCCTACCAAAACTGACTCCCAGCTCTGTGCACGCAGACTCCTCTTTAATCTTGTGAAGGCATCCTGCTTCAATGTCAGTTAGCTTCAAACTCTCTCCTCTCGATGTCTTGGGCCCTTTTCATCTTCTGACTTGATAAGGTCTTTTCTACTTGAAAAAGCCAATTCAGTCTAGCTCTTGCCTCTTGATTTTTCATTTGAACTCATTTAAATTGCAATAACTAAATCATTTCCCTCATCTTCCCTGCTCCACCAAGAACAGAACTGAAATATGCAAGCATAGAAACAACCTAAGGGGCACAGTGTCCAAGCAGGGCACACGCGCGTGCGCGTGGGGGGGGGGTGTCGTTAGAAGGCTAGGAAGAGGGAGGATTCGGGGAGCACTAGGATTTTCAAGGAAAAAAAAATTTTCTAGGCTGGACTCCTCCTGAATGCTGGTGTTTATCTTGTCTCTTCTGAGGTGTGTATAGAGATCTTCAATATGATTTTAGCAATTCTTTTCACCACAGGTTACTACCACACCAAGGAACAGCAAAAACATTAGGCTGAGTTAAAGAAGCCAGAGGCAAAGACTACATGTTACCAGACTCCATTTATTCAAAACATATCCATAGATCTGGTACACACAGAGAAAATGCATGGGCAGTTGCCAGGAGTTGGAAATGGCTGCTAATGGGCACAGGATGTTTTGGGAGGATGTGAAATGTTCTAACTTTGACTGTGTGATAGTTGCAGAACCTGGGAAAGATAGTAAAGCCTACTGAATTGTACACTTTACATGGGTGAGTTGCACAGTGAATTATATCTCAATAAAACTGTCACTTCTACACAGACCAACTCTGTGTAAATGGGAACAGGTAGAAAGAAGTGAGTAGTGAGTGAAAATGGACAATAAAATCGGACAAAAGGGCTTCTTTTGAGAGGAAGCAGAAGAAACGTTCTTGTAAGAACAAAGCTTTTTTATTCAAGTCGTAAGAAGTGTATTGAGGCTAAAGTATGTTCTAGAAACTGCAGGAACCAGTGGGGGGTGGGGGTGGGGGAGGGAGCTGCTAAGATGGAAAACAGACAAAAGGCAAAGCCATCCAGGAACTCAAACACACCAAAGGGGAGAGTTGGAACTCCAGGAAGCAGGGTGGAAGCCATGGGGGGCAGAGACAGACAAAGCCACAGGAAGATCATTCTAAAATAAAGGTTAAATGGGACAAGGAGTCCACTTTTCTCCTGACCTCTTGATTTCCTTCACACACACACACACACACACACACACACACACACATACACGCGCGCGCCGCGCGCGCGCATCCCCTCAAGTCTCTCTACCTGTCCCTTACCCTTGTACTATCCTCCCCCAGCCCCTCCTCAGAGTTCCTGTTCCGGCATTGTTCCCACAAGTGCAAACAGGATCCTCCGGTCCACCAATGTGTTCTTCAAGTGTGCTTTGATGGTCACAACCACAGGAACACACACAGGAGGCTAGCTGTGCTGGGCTGCCATCAGCACCCAGCCCCTGAGCAGCTAGACTTGTCTGAGGCCCCTACAGAAGCTCACACTAAGGCTGTTATTCATGGACAGAACCAGGAAGAAACTTAACTTGCCCAGCACGCCCAGCATGAGGGAAAAAGCTCCTTCTGGGAGACTTCCCAGCAGCTTGCAAGAACATTTTGTTGGATCTGGCTTCTTTAACTTCCTCTCTGCTAGGGCCCCAGCTGGTGAGGCAGGGAGTCTTTTTAAGGCTGAGCTCTGTGGCCTGGGGCAAAGCCTTTAAACTCACCTCGCTTTCTGCACTGTTTTTCTTCCAGGTCGCTCAGGGTCACCACCATCATTGTGATTCCTATCTTAGAATGCTTAATCTTGAACAGGGAAACCACAATCTGACCTTCTCTAGTGTCTGAGAGCCACAAAATGAGGCACCGGGTCTGGCCAGGGTTCCAGCCTATGTCTTTGTCTCTAACTCAATTCTTTTCAAATCTACCCACGGCAATTATCAGGGTGACAATTATCAGGGTGACCCTTTCGATAATGTCTCTTGAGGCCTTTGAGGAAATGCACAAGGCTACATAAGTAACTTATTTTTCTGCTTGGACATTTTTTTAAAAGGGAAATTTAACAAAACAAAACAACGAAAGGAACAGTAAATCACATAACTGTCTAAAAGAAAAGCCTGGGGCTAGGGAAATGGCTTAGTGGGTAAAAGTGTCTGCTGTGAAATCAAAAGGACCCAAGTTCAAATCCCCAGCACCCATGTAAAAAGCATGGCCATGTGTACCTATAACCCAACATTGTGGGGTGGAGACTGAAAAGAAAGAAATAAAAAGGAAAGGAACGGACATGACTGCTCCTAGGTCAGGTGGAGGAGAAAGTTTATTATAGATACGGAGGGAGGAGAGCATAGTCAGAGGCAGAGAGACATCTGGGAAAGTCCAGAGTGGACATGACCAGACTGAGCTGGGCCTTGTGGGTTGAGGGGGAGGGGAAGGGAGAGAGGAGAGAGAGGAGGGAGTGCAGGAGCCAAGAGGGCAAGGGTACAAAAGGGGCAGGTAACCAAAAGGACAGATCATACAAGGAAGAGCCTTTGGGGAGGGGCAGCCCAGGCCCTGGGTTCTGGGTTGAGGGTAGGGTACGAGACCTACCCTGTAATAGGTAGGGACTGAGGGATGCTGGGAGAATCTGGCAGCCAGGCCCACTTTGATATGTTACATGGACTGTCCCCAGAGTTTATGACTTAACAGAGACAAGTCAGCCTAGCTCAGAGAGCCAATTTCAGGCTCAGTTAGAGAGTCTGCCTCAAAAACTGAGGTGAGAGCAATAGAAGACATCTTATGTCCTACTCTGCTTTCTGCACATGTGCACAGGTGTACACAGCTGCACATACATGTGCACATATAACACACATACCACACATATACACACACCAAATGACACACATGAAAGAGAGAGAGAGAGAGAGAGAGAGAGAGAGAGAAAGTGAGAAAGGAAGGGAGGAGAGAGGGAAGGAAAAGGAGGAGAGATTAAAAGGGAAAGAGAGACAGGGAAGGAAGGGAAAGAGCATGGGGAAGGAACTCCTGACAGCAAGCAACGTGGCCTCATTAGGTAAAGGGACTGATGGTGCCTAGGCTGGGGGATGAGTCCCTGACCCTAACGTTCTTCCTGGTGTAGGGTGACAAGGCTCCCAAGTAGTCCTGTAATGTCCCAGTGCCAAGTCCGAGGTGACCTCACTCACGTTCGCTCAGCTGTGAGCACGGGAATTCACTCGGTTTTATAACTATGATTCTCATTTCCAGAACTGCCCTTCAAATCAGACCCTAGGGAACTGGGTCGGTGAAAATTAGAAATTGGATTGCTGAAGAAAATTTAAAGTAAGTACCAATCCCACTCCAATTCTACTCACTTTCTGCCAAAT
>CABHPR010137618.1:0-15122 GCA_902168415.1 Peromyscus melanophrys | reverse complement strand
CTGTGTGTGTGTGTGTGTGTGTGTGTGTGTGTGTGTGTGTGTGTGTGATTAAAGACCTTACCATGCAAGATAGATAGCGATTGCCTGGCCAAACAGGTTGAGAACCAAAACTGGCTGTGGGAACCTAAACATCCCAATGACTAGTCAATGGGGCATTCCAGCCAGACTGAGTCAGGACATCCTAGTGGTGGGAGCCAGAAGACGGCACACCTGGCGTGAGTGGCCATGGCTTTCCTCAGGATGCTCAGGCTGGATTGCAAAAACACCCCTATCACCACCACAAGCCTCCTTGAAGACATCAGCTCAATCTCCTTCTAGGTAGAGCTGGCATGTGCAACTAAGGAGCCAGGCAGAGGTGAGGATGTGTGGGGATAAGCAGGGAGGCTGGAGTAGGAGGAAGTGGAGCAATGGTTAGGGTGTGTCCCACGGAGAACAGTGAGACAGAGGTGGCTTTTCTGGAAGGAGATAGAGAGCAGCTATGATTGCCACAAACACCCCCACCCGCATCTCTGCCTCCAGCTTCAGGGGATTTCCGTAGCCTTCTGTAGTGCTCAGAGTCCTAGACGAAGGCTTGAGGTTGGTGACAGCAGGGAAGCAAAGGATTCCAGTAAGGTTAAATGCATTCAGGGTTGATGCTCAGTGGATCAGCACACTGGCTGTGCAAGCGTGAGGATCTGAGTTCAAATCCCCAGTGCCCACATAAGAAGGCTGGATGTGGTCACACAGACCTGTAACCCTGGCCTGGCGCATAGAGACAAGCACACCCTAAGAGCTCACTGGGCAGCTAGTCTAGTCAAAACACCAAGCTTCTGGTTTAGTGAGAGACTTTGTCTCAAGGGAATAAGGCCAAGAGCAGTAAAGGTCTTCTAGCTTCTGTGTGTGCACATGTAACACATACAAGAAAGGAAGAAATGTGTGCTCAGTGGAGGAAAGCATCATGGGATCACAGGAGCACAGGAGAACAAACACGTGCTTACATCCACACTGTGGTGGAGGCCTTGGTAGGGCCAGTGGTATCTTTTTTTTTTTTTTTTGGTTTCGAGACAAGGTTTCTCTGTGTAGCTTTGTGCCTGTCCTGGATCTCACTCTGTATCCCAGACTGGCCTTGAACTCACAGAGATCTGCCTTGCTCTGCTTCCCAAGTGCTGGGATTAAAGGTGTGCGCCACCACTGCCCGAGTGAGTGATATCTTTGCTGATGAATAAAAACACCCAGGAAGGCACTGGAGAGATGGCTCAGTGGTTAGGAACACTGGCTGATCTTCTAGAGGTCCTGAGTTCAATTCCCAGCACCCACATGATAACTTACAACCTTCTGTCATGGGATCTGATGCTCTTATCTGGCATACAGGCATACATGCAGACAGAGCACTCATATATGATATGATAAAATATGATATAATACACACTCACACACACACACACACACATAAAATTTAAGAAAAAAACCACCAGGAAGCGATGCACACAGGGGCTCTGGAATCTTTGCTTTCTGCTGGCTTGCATTTAGAATCACACCTCATTAGGGATTTACAAGTCATTAAACCTAACCCAGCGTCATCTAGCCTTCGAAGCAAAGAACATTCTGTCTTTACACAGAAACAAAAGTGACAATCCTCCTCCATATGGAAAGAACAAGGCACGGAGAAAATCCCTACCACAAATCAGAGAGATACTGCAGACACCCAGGAGGTGAAGTAGGCACCTTTAGTTGATTGGTGATTGGCTGGGGGTGAACCAGTTTGAAAGTTAAAATCTCTAGAGGACCCAGTCACATAGGGTCCTGCACTTTCTGGAACCTGGTCATCAGGACCTCACAGTGAATACTGAACAAAATCTCTGTGCTGGTTCTGGCAAGAAGGGAAAGGAACCATTTAGAAATACACCAGAGCATTCTGTTTCCTAAAAAGGTCTGCCCTGAGAAGGAACTTTTGTTTGGTTTTTCAAGACAGGGTCTCCTTGTGTAGTTCAGGCTAGTCTTCAACTCAGAGTGATGCTCCTGCCTCAGCTTCCTGAGGAGAAAGTGCTTAACCACTGTTAACCTGCCTGGGTTTCCTCAGAGCCTGTCCCACCTGAGGGATTACAAATACCTCCACTTCAATCCTCTCTTGCTATTCCTGCACTTCATAAGGTGAGTTGAAAAACACTTGTAAAGGTCACAATCTGAGAACACAGTCTCCCTAAAAGACAATGATCCAATCACAGAGCTATAAAATGTTTCCCCTGTGTTGGTTTTTGTGGTGCTCTTACCCTGCGAGGAAACGTCACAAAACACGACAGAATCCACTAACAAGAATTTTATTAAGATAAGGGAGAGGGACAGATGTGCACAGGCCTGTGGAAAGACATGTGAATGAACTGGGACTGGAAATCATGGCGCAGGCTTATAAAGGCTGGGCTGCACCTGCGCACACAGGCCCATGTGGCTGTTGCACGCATGCCCGTAGATCACATGGTTGCACGGCACGCTTTACGTAACCACGCAAAGCCACAGGGTCCTGGTCACTCGAGACGTTTTGACCTGGAAATGACTAGGCGGAAGTGACTAGGTCCCACAGGGCATGTGCGACCATGCCCAACCATGGGGGCGTGTTGTGAATCCATATCACCCTGTCTACACATCTCACTAGTCACATGCTCACACTTGCACATGCACACATGAGCATGAAAAAACAAAATGAGTTCCAGAACCAGTCAGATACGGCAGGAATGTCAGGATTATCTGATCAGAAATTTTATATTGGATACACACACTGAAGACTCTGTTGTGGACTAGCTATAAAGTGTTTACCCCAGAAGGCTGATGCTTGGTTGCAGCTAATAGGCTTCCTGAAAGTGATCAAAGCCTGAAGGCTATGATTTCATCAATGGTTCAAATCATTGATGAAGTCATAATTTAAGAGCCGCCTTAGTAGGAGTGTTATGCCCAGATCTCAGGGACCCCCAAAAGACCACCATGGAGACCAAATCCCTTATGTAAAAGCAAAGAGCCTTTATTTTCAAGCTCAGAGCTTGGACTCCCTGTCTGATGCAGTGGTGAGAACAGAGAACCTAGGCAGGGTGGTGGGGTTTTTATCATAACAGAGGTTGGGGTGAGGGGATTTCCAGGGTTCAGGACCCTGATTGACTGACATTTGTTTGGAATGTTTGGAATGCCAGGTATTTCCCCTTAGATGCGGGCCTCTCTGGGTGGGGTCAGCTTATGGCTTTTCCTGGATCCAGGTGTTGTCTGCCAGATGCTGTGTCTGAGTTTCTAAGCCTGTCATGGCAGCTATGTGGTCAAGTTGTTTTGGACACCACCACCACCACCCCTGCCCCACAGGAGATGGTCAGAGTTAGGGTCTAGTTGAAAGCAGTAGGTCACAGGGGAGCTGGGGTAGGGGGTGGGGAGGTGGAGGAACACCACTCTTTCAGTGGATCTTGCTCATAGTGGAAGGGGGCTAGTCCTAAATCTAAGCAATCCCCTTTCAGCCACCTCAAATAGTTTTTTAGCTATTCTACACTTATTTGTTTAAAAAAAAAAAAAAAAGGAGAGGAGAGGAGGGGGAACTGGAGAGATGGCTCAGCAGTTAAGAGCACTTGCCACTTTTGAAGATGACCCAGGTTTGATTCTCAGCACTCACATGGTGACTAACAATACTCAGTAACTCCAGTTCCAGGGGACCCAAAGCCCTCTCTGGCCTCTGTGAGCACCAGACATGCATGTAGTACACAGACATACATGCAGGCAAAACATTAACATATATAATAATTATTTTTTAAAAGAATAATGATGAAATTCTGGCATATCTGAAGAACAATGTAGCAAGGGGGGGGAATATGAAGATTTGTCTGGGAAAGCACACAGAAATGGCTTTATGGGGGACTCCTAAGACACAGTTAGTTAGAAGCTGCAAGCTGCAGAATGCCCGGGAAAGCGTTGCTGTTGATGTAAATCCATGGCTAGATGACTGTGTAAATGCAATCATGTGATCTGAGAAAACCTGGGCAGATTCAGAGCTGCTGCTGTGCATCTCAGGGTTACCTGAAGGGGAAGGGGAAGGGGAAGGGTTAGTGATTGCAGAATTGCCTTACTCCCATCTATTTGCTAATCACACAGGCCAAGAATTCATAAACAATGGGCTGTATTTCTCACAACACCTTTCTCTTAGGCTGGGAAGTTCAAGATGAAGATGCCAGCAGGTATGATGTCTTATAAGAAGCCTAGTTTTTGCTTTCAAGATGGCACTTTCAACTCTGTCTTCCAAAAGGAAGAAAAAGAAAAAGAAATGAGATCATTTTGCCCTTTTAGAAGGTCCCTAAACCAACCCACCCTTGTTACTTAACCTACAGGCCCATCTCTTAATTGCCTTACTCCCATCTATTTGCTAATCACACAGGCCAAGAATTCATAAACAATGGGCTGTATTTCTCACAACACATTTCTCTGAGGCTGAAAAGTTCAAGATGAAGATTCCAGCAGGTATGATGTCTTCTAGAACTACTTTCATGATGAAAATGCATTCATGTCTTGTTTGTGCAATTAAAAATGAATCTGAAGAGAATGGAGAAAAAAAGAAGCATGACATTTGTCTTCTTGAGCCAGACAAATACTACAGATGGGATGGACTGAAGAATTGCATGTTGGAAGCGATAGAACTTTCCGCCAAGGAACTAGATGAAAGTGCTCTCCCTCCTGGTCTCCACTTCCAGAATGAACTCCTGTCACTTGGGTCCCATCTATGTTAATTGGGAGGTCCAAATCTGCATGGCATCCTGTTGTGGAATCATCTTTTTGTACTCTGTAAAGATGTGTCACTTTGATTGGTTTAATTAAAAGCTGAATGGCCAATAGCTAGGTAGGATTTCCAGGCACAGAGGACTCTGGGAAGAAGGGTGGGGACACCAGGAGATGCAGAGGAAGCAGCATGGACATTATTAGAGTAAAGGTAACTGAGCCATGTAAAAGAGCATAGATTAAAATATATGAGTCAATTTAAGTTATAAGATCTAGTTAGAAACAAGCCTAAGCTATTGGCCAAACTTTCATAATTAATAATAAGTCTCCATGTCATTATTGGGGAGTTGACGGTCCCAACAAAAAAGTCCAACTACAGCATCCCGCCTCCTTATACCCACAGCCTCTGAATGAAAATGCACAAGCTATTCTGGAACTACTGTATTATTTATGTAAGTGCACTTGGAAAATGACACATTTCTCCGAGTGAATGGAATCTTGCTGGCATATGATCATCTATCCTACAGCAGTGACTCAATGTCAGGTCTGTCCTGGCCCCTGTCCAGTGTGGAGGTGGGGTTTGTTATGCAGCAAATACAAGACACTTCATTTCTACACTGTTTAACTTCGATGAGTAATTGGCATCTGTGGTTTTTACAGCAGAGGCTCTGGAATGGTTTGAATTTACTGAACTGGCATTTTAACAAGTCCTCTGTGAGAGACTCTGTGAGTGACAAGGATGGTGAGAAACTGCCATCACCCTGGACCTGAGAAGTGACAGACACAGAAAGTAACACCAGGTCAGACTGAAAAACAGATAAACAACAGCAGAGCTGATGTCTGGGGACAGGAAGCAATGTGGAAATCCGAAAGGACTGGGTGTCAGGCGAGTGTCATTTCCTCAAGAGATTTTCCTTCACACTACATCTTTTGCCTTTTTATTTTTCCAGCTGAGAGGTTAACAGGAGGAGCCTAGACAAGACCTTCACCTGCAAAGAATGTTCGACATCAAAAATTAACCACATTTTAAGCTTTTATTTTCTTTGGAAAGAGATAAAACAACTTTTTTTTCATCTCAACCCAACCAACACAAACGTTTAAAATAATTTGCTGGTAGTGATTACAATCACAGATGCCTTGAGCCTGTCAGCACCTTCCTCTGGTCATTAACTTAATGAATGGTGACTTCTACAGAGGGTCACATGGGATTACAGTCTTGGTTCTATGACATTACGATAAGAAAATGTGATCAAGTACTTAATCCCAGATCTCACTGTAACAATTGAAAATGTGTGTGTGTGTGTGTGTGTGTGTGTGTGTGTGTGTGTGTGTGTGTGTGTACAGGGGTGTGTGTGAGTGTGCATGTGTGCAATGGCATTGTGTGTGTGTTTTATCTATTATGATCAGTCACTGAGGTTCTTGGAAGTAAAACAAGTAAAATTCTATTGTTTCTGTTGCTGATTCTAGGTCACACACAGAGATAACAATACGCTGTCACATGTTTCTCTGTTTGGAGTTTTTCCTAATGAAACACTGGGAAAACTTCTGTTGTTTCTTTCAAGATTTCTTGGAGTTGTTCCTTTACTAACTTCTGTTCAGCCCTCACTAGCTGAGGCTCACAATCCCCAGCAGGCTCCACTGAGCAGCAAGGGCTGTTTAGAGCATCAGTAGACTCTTCTAAACACAGCTTCTATCATGCCACTCCCCTGCCGTGCCTTACCACAAAAAGCCAACACTCCTCTGTCTGGTTTTCCTGGTTTGCTGGATCCAGCCCCTCTTGCCTGTTTCACCTTTGTTCTCCCTGACCTGTGGGCTGGCCTTGTCCCCAACATTTTGTTTCCTCCTTTTTGCCTCTACCCGTGTGGCATCTTGACCAGTTCAAGTCTCATCCAAAAATCGTGCTTCCACGCATTCATCTCCTGTCTTCAGAACCTGAAATCAGAAACACACTCATCCAAACTCCTGGTCTCACAGGAATGTCTGCAGGGGCTGTGCAGAGTGTGTGATAAAAGAACCTCTCAGTGACTCCAGGTCAGCTACTTAAGAACCAGGGATCATAGGAGGAAACAAGAGCTGCCTGCTTTGAGCTAGTAAAGACCGTCTTAGGGTGGGAGGATGCTTCCGAATGTGTATGCCCTGGTTACTTTTCTCACTGTTGCTACCTGACAGAAGCAACTTAAGAGAGAAGGGTGTTAGCCCACCATTTCTGGGGGTTTGAGCCCATCCTGGTGGAGTTCACAGTGGTGGAGCATGGCTGGCAGCTTTCCTATCTCAGGGGACTAGGAAACAGAGAGCAGGACTGGACGCGGGGCTGTGCTAGAATCCTCAGAGGTTAATCCCTAAGGGTCTACATCTGACAGCTGGCACCATGTTCTCAAGGTTCCAAAACCTCCCCGAACAGCACCACAAGCTGGGGAACCAGGTGCTCGAACACTTGTACCTGTGAGGGACATATCACATTCAAACCATAATAGTGAATAAAGGTAAATTCACCAACAATATGTGAGCAAATCACACATTCACAGAACACACATCTAGTGAGCATCTACCGTCTTTCCGACACTTAGGATACATCAATGAATGAAGACATAACCCTTCACAGAATGTACATTCTAGCGCTTTGGCAGGGGTATAGCAAACAATGCATATGCAAAGTAAGTCAATATATTTACACTGTCTTTATCGGAAGATGCAAACCTATTTGCCAAAGAAAAAGGAGGGATGGAAAGATAGAAAGTGATCACAGGAGCAAAGCAGAGAGTACTTCAGGAGGGTGGGGGACTGCAGTTTTCAAGAGCCAGGTCAGGGAGGCTTCTCGGCAGAGGTGTGATCGGAGGTAAGGGAGTTGGCCATGGTATCTGGGGGAACAGCATTCCAGGCAGCTGTAAAGAGAGAACTTACACAGGGACGAGTCAATGGGTACGGTTCTCTTTTGCAATCTCCGTGTGGATCCTTCATTCCTTTCATGCCTCAGCAAAGAACATCAAGCATCAGGGTTCCCAGGTGGTTTCTTCCTTCCTTTTCCTCCTGATACTGCTCATGTCGGTGGACCTGACTTTCCAGCTACAACACTGTATCCTGAAGTGCAAATGACAGGTAGCCAGGAAACAAACAGGAAGCAGACAGGAAACAGACAGGAAGCAGTGTACTTACTTCTGCAGCTCTCCAGCGCCAGCTATAGGGCGGGTCTCCAGGGAGACTCTTCAGACACCTCTTTTGGGATTAGATATATAGCTAGTAGTAAAGCAAATGTTTGCCATGTACAAGAGCCTGGATTCCATCCCCTGTGATGGAGAAGAAATGAGGCACTTGTTAACTAATTGATGGCTTGTGTGACCAAAGTCTTTGGTTCCTTCTTGGAACCTTTTTCTCCAGTTGATTTCAGTATCCGCTGCTGTGACCAAATACCTGACATACTTCAACCTCAAGAGGGAAAAGGTTTTTTTTTTTTTTTTTGGTCCATGGTTCTGAGGATGCAATCCAACCTGGAAGAAAGGAATTGATGGCAGGAGCATAGGGTGGCTGGTCATTTTGTAAAAGGATCAGAAGCAGCGAGAGATGGATGCTGGTGCTCAGTTGGCTTTCTCCTTTTTTGTCTTTTATTTCAGCCTGGGACCTCAGCCCCTGGAATGGTGTCACCCACATCCAGTGTGAATCTTCAGTTAAGTTCTCTGGAAACATCTTCACAGACACACCCAGAGGTGGGTTTCCTAGGTGACCCCAGATACATCAAGTTGGCAATGGCTAACGATCACAAGATTCTTGTAAATAGAAATGAGTGTGCTACAGAGAAAGGCAAGAAATATCTATTCAGACCTCCGATGGAAACTGGCTGAGTCTACGAGTGGGGCGAAGACAGAGGGAAACACACCCGCACAAAGCCTGCAGACACAGAGCCAGGATGTGCCCCTGGGACCTTGGTGAGTCCTGCTTCATTTTGCTCAGGGTTCAGGGAGGCCTCAGTGTTCGAGGACAATCTTAATATGAACTCCGCCAAGTGAAAGAGAAGCAGACACACCGAAAGGCTGATGTTAGCACACTTGAACTTACAAACAAAGGTGCGTGTCTTGTTTTTCACCATATAGAAGATGCTCCGAAAGCGGAAGATGGATCAAAGTGAGAAGATACAAACTATGGTTTTGTCAGTCCCAGTTCGTAGTCAGTGGTTACCATCCAGCTGTGCACAGACTTTTAAAGACCATGACAGGCAAATTTACCCAACCAGAATCACCTGGCCACCTTAATTAGATCACATGTTATCTGAGCTATGTGAGATGGAATTGTGATTTTTTTATAAAGCTGGACCCCCCAGCTTTTTCTTCAGGGTTTGGCTTCCTGACAGGCATGTGTTTATTTCTGTGTTTCATCCTGAAAACGTTGCTGTCTTCTGCAGGTCATATTTTAGCATAACAAGCCACAAGTGAACCCTCCCCTCATGGCCTTCTCCTTTACGTTGTCAGTGATGGTGGCTGGTTGACAAGGGATTTTGACCAGGATAGCAGAGAGAAAGCCACGTGACCCTAGTCACCAGGGGTAAGATTCACACAAAACCCAGAAACTAGAAAAGGATTGGCAAACAACAGCCCATGAGCCACACCTGACCTGTCTACTCTCCAGTCTTACGTAACACATGGGAGAAGAATGCTACTTAGGGTTTTTAATGATTTTTCTAAAAATAAAAAAAATTGATGATATGTAAATATTATTTGCAATTCAGATCTCAATGCCCATAAACACTTTAGCTGGGTTACAGTCATCACACTTGCTAGCACGTTATGGGTGGTAACTTTTATGTTATATGACAGAATCTAGTTGTTATTAAAAGACCGCATGGTCAACAAACTCTAGAGCTGGCTGGCAACAAATTCTAGCTGCCTAGCATGCATGAGGCTCTGAGTTTAATCCCAGAACCCAAAAGAAGAAAAAAAAATCTAAACTAGAAAAACGTATTTTATATTTACTTATTTTTTGAGGTGCTGGGGTTCAAATCGAAGCTTCACTCTCACTACATAAGGCTCTACCACTGAGCTCCACTCAAGTTCCAAAATCTAGGGTGATCTGTGATAGCCTGCCGTCCCCTCCATCTGGGCCTGAGCTCACTCTCTCAAGCAACCTGGAGAAGACACATGGCCCAGAGGGGGCATGGCAAGTGTGTCAGCACATTACAGAGATCCATCCCTATTTAGGCTTTTTTGGTTTTGTTTTTTGTTTTGGGGCTTTTTGTTTGTTTATTTGTTTGTTTTCGAGACAGGATTTCTCTATGTAATAGTTCTGGCTGTCCTGGAACTCACTATGTAGACCAGGCTGGCCTCGAACTCGCTGAAATCCTCCTGCCTCTGCCTCCCAAGTGCTGGGATTAAAGGCAAGTGCCACTACCACCTAGCCCCTATTTAGGTTTTTACTAATGTTTTTAATTTTTTAATATTTGTGTGTTTTCCTATTAAATAGTACATGTGTATGCATGTGTGTGTAGGATGCATGTGTGTGCAGGATGCATGTGTGTGCAGGGTGCATGTGTGTGCAGGGTGCATGTGTGTGCAGGGTGCATGTGTGTGCAGGGTGCATGTGTGTGCAGGGTGCATGTGTGTGCAGGGTGCATGTGTGTGCAGGGTGCATGTGTGTGCAGGGTGTGTGTGTGTGTGCAGGGTGTGTGTGTACAGGGTGCATGTGTGTGCAGGATGCATGTGTGTGCAGGATGCGTGTGTACAGGGTGTGTGTGTGCAGGGTGTGTGTGTGCAGGGTGCATGTGTGTGCAGAGTGCATGTGTGTGCATGTGGAAACTAAAAATCAACCTGGGTGTCTTCCTTAGCTGTGTTTCACCTGATTTGTTTGTTTGTTTGTTGTTTTGGGGAGTGCTTGTTTGTCATTTTTTATTATTATTTTTCTTCAGACAAGGTCTCATTATATAGCCCTGGCTAGCCTTGAACTCCAGAAATCTGCCTGCTTTTGCCTCCTAAGTGCCGAGATTAAAGGTGTACACCATCACAAGCAGAATCTTCCTGTCTTCCTCTGCCCAGCATTAGGAATACAGGCACACACCACCACACCTGGCTTTTTATGTGAGCTCTGGGGATTGAACTTGGGTCCTCAGGCTTGCATGGCAGACACTTTACTGACTGAGGCATCTTGCCAGCCCTGTTTCCCTGTTACCTTGAAAATGTTCCTTTAAATCCATTTTGTCATTTAGCAATCACCTTCACTCTCAGTCCTGGGTGACATTTTCCTACAGCGCTGGCTCATTATTTTGTTCCTGGAATTGCAAATCCAAGGATCAAATGGCAGAGTGTGTGTATTCCATGGAGGGGAAAGAATCCTCCCAGAGGTGCCTTGGAACAAAGGAACTCAAATAACTTCAAAACCACATCACACAATCTGGACGGGTTACGGGACAGATGGGATGCCCGATTGTTTGATTCCATCAGCAGAACAGAGGAAGGAAATCTTTTCAAATGAGATTATGTTCTTTCCCCCAGTTCTTATTATGAAACATTCCTGAAATGAGCTTTAAATATCTCAGCCCCTTTCAGGCCGATGAATGAGATTCTGCAGGCAGGAGCATTGCAGGGAAGTGGCTCCATTGTGCAGAGTCTGAGAGGCAGAGGTTGGATGAATAGTGGATCCCTGGGGGGCCCTTTGGCTGGGTGAAGAATAGGCTCTGAAGCACAGCTGTGTGTGTTAGGAAGGGACTGGAGTCTTTAAAAAGCTATTGTGCCCCATAAACACATTAATTAAAGAGTCTTTTTTTTTCTAAAAGACATTCATTGAAGTGAATAAAAAGTCTTCAGCATTCTTTGCCCCAACAAGAAAATGATTGACAATCAGCTACAGTATGAAAAGGAAAAATTATCCTGGAAATGATGAAAATCTCCTCAAAATAAAGTCATGAAATAATTCTTTATGATTTTTTCTAAACAGAATTTTAAAATTATTTTATTTTTAATTATGGGTATGTTTGTGTATCTGTGCATGGATATGTGAATATGAGTGCAGGTGCCAGAAGAGGGCGTTAGAACTCCTTGAGTTGAAGTTACAGGCATTGTGAGCCCCCTGATATGGGTGCTAGGAACTTTACTCAGGTCTTCTATAAAGAGCATTAAGTGCTCTTAACCCCTGGGCCACCCCTCTAGCCCATCTATGCTGAATTTTCCAAAGGGGGTCTGTATCATTTAATCCCAGATACTGAGAAATAACAGCAACAAAAAGAACAATAGCAATAATAAGGAAGTCTCTCTGGTGGCCTCTAGTTTTTATAGTTTGAAGTTGAAATGTCCCTTTGCAGATGTATGTGTTTGAACTCCTGGTCTCCAGTTGGGGTGCTATTTGAGGACATTGTAGAACTTTTGGGACAAGAGGCCTACCTGGAAGAAGGAGGTCACCAGATACAGGTCTTCAAAAGTTATACCTGCCTCTGGCTCCACCCTGACTGCGGTGCATCCTGGTCTGCCATCATGTCGTGAGGCTCTGCCATATTCCAATGCTTCTTCCATCATTAACTAAAATCTCTCTGAAACCATGAGCCCTCATCTACATCTGTATTCTGGTCATGCCAACCCCAAAGTAACTAACACACCAGTTGAATAACTTGTCCAGGTGGATGAGATGGACAAGTGGGTTTGGTCATGTGTGTTGCTCAACATCCTCTGAGTACCAGACCCCGTATCCAGCTGCTTACCTGATGCTGCTGTAGAGAAGTCTCATGACATCTGAATTTTCCTTACTTCCTGCCCCGATTCTGCCAGCTCTACAAATGGTCCTCTCACCTGTCTTCTCATCGACCAAGAACTTGGGATTTCTCTCCACTTCTACCTCTCCACTTTCTCCCAGCCCTTGCATTCAATTTACCAATAAATTCTGAGGATTGGTTCTCCCGATGATATCTCCTATCAGAATGTTTCTCTGTACAAGCATCGTTATACCCCAGCAAAGGGGCCCTGATCTCCCATCTGGACTAAGGTAAGAATCTCTTACGTAAGCTTCCTTCAGCTGTTGTTACGGTCCACCTCTAGAGTCATTTCTCTTGTGGTAACAGTAATGCTGTTAACGTCGTTATTATCCTGCTTAAGAGCCTCTTGACTTCCCACAGCCTTTAGCATCAGTGTCAAGCTCTTTGTCACAGCATACAGACCCTGCATCATCTAATCTGGCCACTTCTCCAGCTTCTTCTCAGTATAGGTTTCCTTATTCAGTGTTCTAGAAGGATCTATGTTCAACGGTCTTTGTGGCGGATAGTTTTATGTCAACTAGACACAAGCTAGAGTTACCTGAAAGGAGGGAATTTCAATTGAGAAAGGTCCTCCATAAAACCCAGCTGAAGGGCATTTTCTTAATTAGTGATTGACAGGAGGGCCCATCCCGTGGTGGGTGGTGCCATCCTGGGCCGGTCATCCTGGGTTCTACCAGAAAGCAGGCTGAGCAAGCCATGGTGAAGAAGCCAGGAAGCAGCACTCCTCCACGGCCTCTGCATCAGCTCCTGCCTCCAGGTTCCTGCCCTGTTTGAATTCCTGTCTTGTCTTCCTTTGATAATGAGCAGTGATATGAAAGTGTAAGCCAAATAAACCCCTTTCTCCCCAACTTGCTTTTTGATCATGATGTTTCATCACAGTAGAAACTCTAAGTCTTCAAACACTGATTCCTTCCCACTTCTATACTCCTAAGTTTTCAGTTCCCTATGCCGATAAAGTTCACCTGCCACACCCCAGCTTCTTCATAGTCCATCATTTTTGATACCTAGCACATTCCCGCCATCCATTCTCTTTTCATTTTCAGGGTTGA
The DNA here is from genome assembly GCA_902168415.1 of Peromyscus melanophrys. NCBI lineage: Eukaryota > Metazoa > Chordata > Mammalia > Rodentia > Cricetidae > Peromyscus > Peromyscus melanophrys. Next base: position 1,634 of record CABHPR010137618.1, on the reverse strand, counting down.
GGGCTAAATTAACTGTCCACATTGGAATCCAGCATGGTCCCCAAATAGCACCCTTCTTCTCTACCAAAGTTCTAAGTCCAGAGAAGACTAACTAGGTATCACCTTTAGTAGTGGCAAAATTAATATCAGGCTATGTCATATATAGTTCTTGAAAACAAGCATTTTCTTAATACTAAGCCTAGATTCAGTGATACTTATGCCCAGCCACAGACATTGCTATGTTGAGGCAATGGCCCATGTGAGGTGTCTAAGGTTTCATGTAGGCCCTTGGTTTCTGTGTTCTCTGGCTCCATTGCTCTATATTTGCCTATTTATGGGCCTGTCATCCTCATGAGTCCACACTCTCTAAAGAGAGACAGTAGCGAGAATGAAGAGTGAAGAGAAGAAACACCAGGAGAGCAATCAGCGTGCAGTTTTTTGACGTTTTGTTACCTCATCTCACTAGCTAAGGATGGCACACATTGAACATGGCTGACTAGCTACAGTGGGAATTTCAACATCAGGAAAACCAGAGGGCCTGGAGGGAGATGCCACACGTGGGCACTCAGTTCTAGAGAGTTCGGCCTTTCTCCATCCTCAGCTCTGGCCTATGAAACCAAGGGAAAATCTGTCCTCATAGGAAAGTCACGAAGCAGGTGACTTTTCTTTTTTTAACGTTTTTGTTTGTTTGTTTCAAGACAGGGTTTCTCTGTGTAGTTTTGGTGCTTGTCCTGGATCTCACTCTGTAGACCAGGATGGCCTCGAACTCACAGAGATCTGCCTGGCTCTGAGTGCTGGGATTAAATCTGTGCGTCACCACTGCCCAGTCCTTTTTTTTTTTTTTTTTTTTTTTTTAACATTTTAAAGACAAAAATCATCTCTTGGACACAGGCTCTCCATGACTTCAAGGTTAAATAGTTTAATTTTTGGTGCTGTAACATTGACTCCTAGGAGACAGAATGGGTACTTGGACATTAAATTTGATCTTGTTTTAAAAACAATACAGCTATATTTAAAGGGTCACTCTTCCAAAGAGACTGAAGCAAATCCCATGCAATACGTATGCGGTACAAATCCTTACGAAGGCTTCTCTGAGAAAGTAACGTAACTGCTATTTACTGTCCTCTGTCTAGCTCTGTACAATCTCAAACTACCATTTACATTCTTCACAAAGGGTGATATTTAAGCTTGAGATGCTGCAGAGAATGAGGAGGAAAGCGCTTACATGTAGGACAGGCAACCCACAGGGGATGTCTAACCTACCCTGATTGAGGACAGCAGGAAACAGCGTTATTAATATGTAAGTCACAGCCCAGATGAAACCAGTGCTGTCCCCAGGACAGAGCCAACCACAGCCAGGTTCGGAGCCCCTCCCCACTGTAAGGGAACTGGACTGATCTGGGAAGTGTCCCCAGTCTCTGCCACTGAGAAATCCCAAAGGGGCCTGCAGTGCTGGGCCTAGATGTCAAGGTGCAGATAAGGATCTGTGATGGTATATTTGAAAACAAACCCTCAAAGAATCCTTGGCCCGCCATGCTGCACGTCACTCTAATTACCCAGTGTCCTTTAGCAGCTGCTGCCTTTCAGTGAGGACTTGATGTTAATGATGACCTACTATTTTACCTAACCATCCAATAGAGGGAAGGTGGCTATGT
>CABHPR010137617.1:0-33519 GCA_902168415.1 Peromyscus melanophrys | reverse complement strand
TTTTTTTTTGGTGCTTTTCTAAAAAACAAAACAAAACAAATCCCTACAATTTAAATGAGATGCTATAATGCATGCTTGTTCTTAAAAGTTCCAGAAACTGCAGTGTGTATCAAGAATAAAGATTAATAATGATTGTGCTACTCAGAAGTCACTTGTCAAAATTTTGATATATGTTTTCCAAATATTATTGATATTATAGTTTGAATATGAAATGTTCCTTCATATAATGATATGGATGGAATTTTTAGGATTTAGTTAGTGGGGATCTGTTCAGGAGAAAGGATGAGCATGTACTGTGAACTTGTATTTCTGAAGAGTAGGTAAGGATTTAAGAACTCTGGACCAGCTTAAGAATTCAGTGGACAGTAGAAACCAACTGGAGTATTTAGAGTGACAGGATTGCATTTCAGTTCTAGGAACACAAGTTAGGTAACAATAAGAATAGAGTTGAGCACTAAAGGCCTGATCTATGAAAATGACAGTTGAGGTTGAAATCAGATTTTAAAGTCAGGGACTTCTAGGGCTTGGACGGTGTGCTTCAGCACTAAGCCACTTTAAAGAGGAGGAAATGGTGAAGTCATACTTGCTGTGGCAGTGCCAGGACTTGAGTTGGATTTTGTTAAAAGCCCATGTTTATAGCACTGGACTGGAGGCATATTGAATTATTTAAAATGTTATACACATTGTTAGCACTCTGCACTGTCACATGCCATTCCTTCTTAAACTTCTCTTGCCTTTATCACAAACAACTGACAGTTGCATAGACATTACATGTTGCTCTACTTTGTATTAATGGCACAAATGACAAATATGTGTCTTATACTACTCTCAGAATGGACCCACAAATCTACTAGTTTTGCATTGTCATTTATTTGCTGGGGTAGGTAAGCACAGTGGTGTTTTACTATTACTTTTAAGCAGCTGTTATATCCAGTTTTTTTCATTTAACATCAATTAGATCATTTTGAAAATTCCCATTTGCTTAACTTTGTCAATATTAGCTGGGAAATGTGGCTAAATTTAAATTAAAGTGATACAGCTTCAAGTGGAAAAAATGCTTTTGTTTGTTTGTTTATGTGTTCTGCTGTCTGCCTGCATATGTGTCTGTGCACCACATTCATGCAGTGTCCAAAGAGGGCAGAAGAGGGCGTTGGATCCCTTGGGATAAGAATAACAGGTGGTTGTGAGCCACCATGTGAATGCTGGGAATCAAACCTAGATCCTCTGGAAGATCAGTCCATGTTCTTAACTGCTGAGCCATCTCTCCAGCCCCCACAAAATGATTTGACAAACTTTGTAAAGTGACTTTTAAAATAATTTGGCTCAGCCGGGCAGTGGTGGCGCACGCCTTTAATCCCAGCACTTGGGAGGCAGAGACAGGTGGATCTCTGTGAGTTCGAGGCCAGCCTGGGCTACCAAGTGAGCTCCAGAAAAGGCGCAAAGCTACACAGAGAAACCCTGTCTCGAAAAACCAAAAAAAAAAAAAAATTGGCTCACTTTTTAAATACATTTTAAAATACTGATTTCTAGGGGAAATAATCTACATTATCTGTTAGACCCATGGATCTTTATTTAGAGTATTAGTGTTAATAAAGACATATTTGAAAAATTACTATTCTTTAAATTTTTAAAGATGTATTTATTTTTAAATTACTTTCTGTGTGTGGATGTATTGCCTGCATGTATGTCTGTGCACCGTGTGTATGCCAGTGTCCCAGAGGCCAGAAGAGGACATCAGATCCCTTGGTGGCTGTAAGCTACTATGTGGGTGCTGAGAACTGAACCTGGATGTTCTGGAAGAATAGTCAATGTTCTTTAACTGCTGAGCCATCTCTCCATCCCCAAGAATTGCTACTTAAACAGAGGGAGATTTTTATAAATGAAAGTGTATATAAAAGTTTTCTTCTGTTTTCATACTAGCATTTTCTTAAATAGGTTTCTCAGATTTTTTCAAAAGTATCTTTAGACAAAAGGTTTTATGAAGACTAAGTTTGATAAAACATAGCTTATTTCCTCTTTCAAATTCATGTTGCACATAAAAATACTGCAGTAGCATATGTGCACATGTACGTGTTTGTGGTGTTGGTGAGGGTGGGTGATCAGTTGAGTTCACTAAAGAATATTCATATGAATTAATACTTTGTGAAACTCATTCTGGAAAATATGCATTTGTGTTTCTAAAGTTTGTGACATAAGGTTATAATATATACATATGAGAACAATGCTTACTTGACGATTTTCCTAATATTTGAATTTTATTTGCCATGCATGAACACAAACATCAGCTGAGGAAAGCCAGACTACACAAAATCACCATGGGAATTCTGAGTTGCCAGGATCGTTGGAAGAGTCAAATGATTGCTTTGGGAACCTAAAAAGGTAATTAGTACAAATGGTGATTATACATATCCTAATCTTGAGTATAAGGAAAAGAATGTGATTATACAACAATGTAGATTATAATCTTTTCAAATTAAGCATCAATTGTATAAGCAAAAGAATTGTATTCACAAAATATTTATGTTTCTAAAATTTCTAATTATTTTTAACCTTAACATAGACCCATAGTGATGTCTTATTTTACTACTCACATTAGTTTGTCAGTTTGAAAGAAAATATACAGCTCAGTATGGTTCTTCTTCTTACTTTTTTTTGTTTTTTTTTTGGTTTTTTTGTTTGTTTTAATTAGAGGTAGGGTCACGCTATGATATCAGCCCAGGCTGGCCCTGAACTCCTAGGCTCAAGCAGTCCTCTGCTTCATCCAGGGAAAAAGTTACAATAATACAAGCCCCCCATCTGGCTTTTAGGTTAACTTTAACCATTTTCAAAGTTATATTTGTATTTATATAACATCAAAGTAAACATCCATGTATGAATATGTAGGTCAATTTTTAATATGACTTTCAAATCTGTTATTCTCTTTTAAGTCCATTTCTTTGGAAAGATGGTGATGATGTTGATGATGATACAACTATCAATAGACAGCAGGCCAAACAGGTATGATATTAACATTTTTACTTAAATGTAGCACTGCAGCGTAATACTAATTTGAGCTACAGATTAAATATCTGCTTTTATTTATAATGCCATAAATATATTGTTGTAATATCAGTAGTGTCACTGGTGGTTCAATTTTTGTTTCTGCTTTTGTGAAGAAATAATATACCCAAATAAGTGGGATGAAAATTTTATATACAACAGCTTTTTAGACCATTTTCTTAAATGCTTTCACTGTTTTTAAGGTACTCTGACCTTTAATTGATGGGTTTTTTTAAAGATAATTTGTAATTGAATATGCTGATAGATGTATTTCATTAACTCAGCTCTTTAGGTTTTTTGAATGCATTGAAAGGGCATATAGTAGTGGTTCTCGGTTATTAACAGTGTGGCTTTGGATCAGCTATTTCATGTGGCTAGCAACAATCTAAAAGAGCTAATAGACAGTATTTACTTCACCAGTTTATTCTGAAGGAGTGAAGACATAGAGGGAATTTTGTAAATATCTGCAGCATGAATTAGGACGTTATTAAGATGCTAGCAATACTAGATTTAGTAATAGCTAACTATGAGTATCTATTACCAGGCACTATTCTAACACTTTACACATATGATTCATTTGATCTCCTTTCCCTGCAGACAACAACAAAACCTTATGAGGTAGATATGATTATACATATTGATTGCTGACTTAATTGGATTGAAATATGCCTAGGAGTTAGTAAGGCACATTTTTGAATGTGTCTGTGATGGTGGTCCAGAGAGATAAGTGGTGAAGATCCTAAGTGGAGACACCACGCTCCAGCATGCTGGGTCCTGTACAGAATACAAGGAGAGGATGGAGGAAGTCCACTTGGTAGATGTTCTTGTTCTGTCGCCTGTCCATTATGAAGTAAATAGTTCACTGGGCCACATGGTCACGCTGCTGTCTGTCTGCCTCATCACAGAAACATCAGTAGTAGAGAGATCCAGCTATGGACTGAGACCACTAAAACTAGAGCTGAAATAAATCTTTCCTTCCTGCAGTGATTGTCAAATACAGGTATTTTCAGTGGCTGAGCAGTTCTCTTCTATTAACTTAACTCAATGGAACTCTTATCTTGGCCATTAGCCCCCAAGAAACACATTTCAAAGCAAACTGTATCTGCTCGATAACCATCTCCAGTCCTCTATATTTTCAGTTTCTTGCTTTTGGACCCTCTCATTCAAAGTGCTATGATCCACCAAATCTTGCTCTTGGTGGAGTCCTGTCCTAGAGTGGAGCAGAGTTGACATTTCTATGCTGTCTATGTATAGTGCTCTGTAATATAAAGTGTGCATCTGACTTTGCTTCAGTGTGACCTCCTGGCCACACTATAGGTTAGAGTTCCTGTCTCCACACTTGCACGTAAATTGTAGGATTCTGTGATCTTAGGCTGTACATATAAATTATCTGCCTTCCTTTTGTGATATTTAGAAGGCTGTATGGAGAAAAATGTAATTTCTGTTATGTAGAAACTTAAAATAAGCTGCAGAAAGAACAAAACAATATGAATAAGACTTGATTTATTTAAAAGTAGTAACTAGTATATTAGAGAATTAAAAACCTAGCAGAATTTAAAACAATTCAAGTTCTATAAAAGTAATGAGAGAAACATCAACATGGCAATACTTGAGTTACCTGATCAAGAACAGGTAAAAATATGAAAATGAAGAAAATTGAGGCAAGAGCTGGCAAGATGGCTCAGCAGGTTAAGTCACTTGACACCAAGTTTATGACACCAGGACCCAGTTGATGGAAGGAGAGAACTGAGTCCTACAAGTTGTCCTCTGAACCTCCATAGGCATATACCATACACAAAACCAAGTATATAAATACAAATGAAGAAGGAGGAAAAGAAGGAAGGGAGGGAGGAGGGAGGGAAAGGAAAGAAAAGACGTTTAGGAAATAAAACACAGAGGAGGTTGAGCTTGTAAGAATAATATACAAAACAGTATGCTAACATTTTGAAAATGTGATAGACAGACTCATCAATTTTCTTGGCAAGTATAAGTTATCAAAATTGACAGGGTGAAAAAAATCAGTAGCCATCTTAAAAACTTTAAGAAGCTATTATATTGAGCAACTAAACTCAGAAATCTTGCAAAAAATCACACTTAGAAAGATAATGAATTTTTAAAGCCTTTGTCTATACTGTCTTCATAAAATGTCCAAGCCGTAGTGAAATAGAGAGACAAGAGCATGAGAAATACTGTATAGCTACAAATGTAGAATTGGGAGTGCATTGCTATGTAATAAAAAGGCATTGCTGGTGTGCTTTAGCAGACACTGTGGACAAAATAGAGGAAAGTTTCACACTGCGGTTGTGTCCCTTCTCATGATTGCTTACAGGTGGGTGACAAGGAGTACACTCCCCTACCAGATCTTATTGACTTTCCTTCATTGCCTTCTCAGCGAGTTTCTTCAAGGCTAATTGATACCTCTTTGTTAAAAATTGAGAGTAAGTATTTGTAACATCATAAGTATGGATAATTCTGTGTGAGGCAACTTAACTATGTTAACAAGGAGTTATTGTTTATGGCCAAAAAGTTTCCATTTATGAATGTTTTTTTAAGTTATGGAGGTGGGTGGTGGGAATGGTTATACAACATTGTAAGTAACGCAATGCCACTTAACTGTATACTGAAAATAGTTAATGGCAAATTCTGTTATATATATTCTACTATACATTATATATTATAAATTATATTAGTTTTATGTTAATTACAGTGTATATTTAGTCACAGACCCAAAATAAATTTACCAAAAGTAAGAAAGTAACAAATAGAAGGATAACTTAACCTAACTACCTAGTTTCACACATCTATGTAAATGCAGAAGAAATAGACTATTTTATAAATCCAAGCAAATCAAAAATGTCTCCTCCAGATTCTCCATAGTGGTAAGAACAGAAAGAAAAACATCCATTTTGAATAAATGTTATTCTGTTTATGCACTTTCAGGTTTGTAACGCTTGTCTTTTGGTGTATGAGCCATCTTTTAGCTTTTCAGAATTGATGAGTATGGGTTATAATCTCTCTAGGAGAGAAGATTATTGAACAAATGAAACAAGTAAAGGAAGAAAGAAAATATCTGGAAAATATTAGAGAAGAACTAATTAAAAAAGTTGAAAAACTATTTGAACAAAATAAATCGAAACGATATCATGGTAAAGTTTATTGCACAGATTTTATACCTATAAAGAAAACTAACCCTAAATTCTACAGAATTGATACTTTCAGTATAAATAATACCGTTATAATTAATATTTATTGTTTCACTTGTTACAGTTTAAGTAACACATAATTGAAGTATATTAATATAGAAAACAATCATTATTTGACTTTCATACAATAAATACTTTGCATAAGGCTTTGTAAATTAAAACTCAAATATTTTTGCTATCGGAACTCATTTTAAATGAATTCTTTTACTCATTTACTAAGTAAGTATTTAAGTGTTTGGCGTATTTAGACACTGTCATAAGGGCTGAGGAGATACTAATAGTTATGCACAATCAGGGAAAATCACCAAGTTAAGACTAACTGACTCATTGTGTTTAGTGCTATTGTAGAGGAATTTCACAATTGTATGTATAGAAATGTAAAGGAAGAACATCAGCCTGGGTGGAAGAAACCAAGAAGCCTTCCCCAAGGAGCTGATGCACTAGGACCCAAGCATGCTTCTTGGCCCATGCCTTCTCCCATGCTTTCCCTTGTCATCCACTGATCCTTCTCCCACTGACTTCTGCTCAGCTCACTGGGTTGTTTCACTACTCTAGAAGCTATCTTTGAGTCTGTGAACTGCCCTAGCTGCTTAATTTGGGGATATATGTGCCCTGCTGCTTTACTAATATGAATGAATGAGGGAACTTGCAGGGGGCGGGGGGGGGGGGGGGGGGGGAGGGCATTTTCTTGCAGTAGACCCAGAAGCAATATGATTAGAGCTAGTAGGAATGAAGGGAAATGTGAGCCAGGGTGAAGAAAGTGTAAGATAATAGTTTGAGAAATGATAATGATTTGAGAGGGTTTCATTTTGGGTTGCATTTGAGGATTATGAAGAAAAAGCCATATGTGGAATTAATTTATTTTAGAATTCTTAATTTATAGCAAAATACTAACAGTTTCAATCCTAAAAGTGACTGAACGCCATAGACCATTTCATAATCTATGAAGAATGTGCTTAAGAATATTGAATTGTTACCTTGAAGTAGTAACTCAGCCCTGAGTAATGTTGAAAGAGTCAAATTAACACTGGACTAGTCATGGGGCCTAGATTCTAACACTAAATCAGCCTTTTTTTTTTATGGTTTTTCGAGACAGAGTTTCTCTGTGTAGTTTTGGTGCCTGTCCTAGATCTCACTCTGTAGCCCAGGCTGGCCTCGAACTCACAGAGATCCACCTGGCTCTCCCTCCCAAGTGCTGGGATTAAAGGCGTGTGCCACCACCACCCGGCTAAATGGAAATTTAGTCACTTTTTACTTCAAAAGTAATGTACACAAAAACACACACACACAATCAGATATTTAGTGATCCTGCTATGTGCCAAGTATATTAATTTAAGTACTAAGGATGCAGCAGTGAACAGAATAGACCTGGGCTTAGCCCTGCTATAAGGAACGTGCTTCCAAATGGTAGGGGACTGATAATAAAGAAGACAGTATCAGCTTTTTAGTGATCAGAATTTTAAAACTAATTTAAAAGAGCACAGTTGCGGCTGGAGAGATGGCTTAGCAGTAAGAGAAGTAGCTGTTCTAGATGATCCAGGCTCAATTCTCAACAACCATACAACAGCTATCAATCACCTGTAATTCCAGTTCCAGGGGATCCAGTACCACCTCCTGGCTTTTAGGGGCACTGCACACACATGGAGCCCAGACGGGCATGTCGGCAAACAGACATACATGGGCATACGCACAGGCATGGTTGAGAGTAATGCAGCATGGGGCTTTAGCTAGGGTTCCCAGGAAGGCATTTCTGAACAGAGATTCTCAAATCAAATTAATGAGGCAGGCATTGTAAAGAAACATCAGTCTGGATAAGAGGAACAGGAAATATTCAGGTGAAGAGATAAGGATGGCCTTATGGTAGTCAGGCTTGAGAAAAAGCCAGTGTAGCTGGAGCACGCTAAGTAAAGTGGAACGTAGACAAAAAAGAAAAAATCAGAAAACCCAAATCAAAGAGATTGGGTTTTATTCTAAGTAAGGTTAGAAGCACTTGGAGGATTTTAAGCTAGGTAGTTCCATAATCTTAAAAACATTTTAGGACCAAGTATGGTGGCACATACCTTTAATCCCAGCACTTGGAAGGCAGAGGCAGGCCGATCTCTGAGTTCAAGTTCAGCTTGGTCTACACAGTGAGTTCTAGGACATCCAGGGCTACATAGAGAATCCCCATCTGGAAAAACAAAACCCAACAACAAAATAAAGCCTTGTAGTAAAGCTGCCATGTGCTTAAGCCCTAGCACTGTAAAAAAATAAATTTTGAAAAATGAAGATGATAATCACATTGTGTGGAGTGTTGTTTACAGGAATGGGGGATAGCTCAGACCATAGTGCAGCTTTACAAAGATGCCAGTGCTGCCTACAACTGTAGCGACAGATGAAGCAGGAGAAGATGAGGAAGGGGGGCTGTGGAGGCAGTGGCACTAGTAGAAGCTGCTGAGATCGGGTGGCAGGCTTGGAGAGAGAGCTAAGTTCTGAGCTGAAGTTTCATGCAGTTATGGAACTGTTGTCAAACCACTTTAAAGTAGAGGTTTTCATTACGTTTTCAGTTCTGTGATCATCTAAAAGAAATAAACACAAGGGCATTTTGGTGGCACACCACTATACAGACTTTATATTTAGACTCCCCTTAGTACTGAAATAATTGGCTTTTCTCAACAAGGGCCTCAGGCTGGAGGAAGTGCCTGTGTTGGTGACTTTTTTCATGCTGTGACAGAATAGCTGACTGAGCAACCTACAAGAGAAGAAGGATTTGTTTGACTCGTGTTTAAGAAAGCATGGTGTCAGTTCCCCAGAAGGCATGTGGAGGGACCGAGAGATGGTTGGTCCAGGCAGGAAGCAGAGAAGTGGATGCTGCTGGATGCTGGCTTTCTCCCCCACCCCCACCTTTCTTTTTATACAGTTGGGATCCCAACCTATGGTGTGTACCACCCACATTCAACATGGGTCTTCCATCCTCAATTAATCCTCTCTGGACACCTTCAAAGATACACGCAGAAATGTGTCATAGGTGATTCTAAACCCAGTCATGTTGATGATGAGGATTAACTATGACACTACCTATAGAACGTGAGGGAAATGTTTGGAGTAACTTTGATAAATGATAAATATGGGTCAGCTGATTCCACAGAACAAAGCAATATGGTGGCTGAATCAATGAAACAGCCTTACAATTTATCATATCTTTCAAAAATAAAGTAAATATATGTTGATGTGTATGGTATTTTTAATTTTAAAAAATACTTATTTATGTGCATGCACATACAACTGTGTGAACATATGTGGACACCTACAGAAACTAGAACGCATCAGATCCCTTGGAGCTAGTTAAAGTGATTATGAGTTTCCTGAAGTGGGTGCTAGGTGCTGAACACAGATCCTCCGGAAGAACAGCACATCTTAACAGCTGAGCCTTCTCTATAGCCTTGATACTTTTTAATAAGACTTTTCAGAAACTATGCTTAAAAGAAAAACCCGGCTATGGTTCATAGATGTATCTTTATTTTAGTATATTTCTAAGTGCCTTAGTTACTATACTATTGCTGGAAAGAGATACCATGACCAAGTCAACTTATAGAATAAAGCATTTAATTGGGGGCTTACAGTTTCAGAGGTTAGTCCATGATATCATGGCAGGGAACATGGCAGCAGGCAGGCAGATATGGTACTGGAGCAGTACCTGAGAGCTTGTATTTGATCCACAAACAGGAGGCAGAGAGAGAAAGAGAGACATACAATGGCACAGAATATGCATTACCATCCCAAAAGGAAGGAAAGGGGACATAGTGAGAAAATACTGGACTAAAGAAAGACTGAAGTCCATCAGGACAAACTCCAGATCCTGTATCTCTGTCTGATGTCAAAAAGCTTAGCTGGCTCATAGAATCTCCCACTCCTTCCAGCTTTGCTGATGGTAACAAACTTCTATCTCTTGGGCTGTTTCAACTTGTTTGCAGCTCGCAGCAGATATCCCACGATTCTGTCATCTCTAACAGCTTGGGGTCCATTGCAATCCAAGATTCACTTTCATAGCTTCACACAAGGCTCTCTAGGCATCCATGCAGTGACTCCTCTGCCACACACCTGGCCTTAGCAGCTTTCCTTAACCATGGAGGAAGATTCCACAACCCCTTTATTCCTGTATCCTTGACACTAAAACCAGCACCATGTGGATGAAGCTGCCATGTTCTTCTTGCTTGGGCCAGAACCTGGCTCCTTCCTTAACTACATCTGCATAAGCTTTCATTTGTAGTTTTTAGTTTGAAGAAATCCCTTGGGTGTTGTTTTAACTTCAGCACAAAGGCTGTGCCTTAATCTACTGCAACTTCAGCCAGCAACTGTGACTCTGAAGTTACTGGCCTGCTTCTCTGGCAGTGGCCTGGCCACTCAGGCCTCAGCCTCACAGGAATTCTGTTCCCACAGGCACCGGCTCTGCCTCTGCCGCTAAAGGTCGCTTCAACTAAATCCCTGTTGTTCTACTTATAAGTAAGACTCGAGATTCAAAGAATGAGGTGAAAACCTGCTAGCTCAGAGAGGTTGAGTAGCAACTAGCTGACCTCCCCTTGCTAGCATCTCCCAAAGAGAGCTTTCTTCTACTCTGCCAAACAAAAAAAGCCGCACCACTCCAAATCCCTCCCTCCTCCTTCCAGTGTGTGTCTCTTCTCTCCCAGATGCCTCTGATGCTCTATGGTTACTTTGTCAACTAGTTGCTAACTCAGGCTCCTGACCCAAGGTTAATTTTGTTTAATTAATGCAAACAGAGTTCACAGTGTGATCAAATATCCCCCAACACTTCCTTTCACAGGTTGCAGAATTAGCTGAAGGCACCCCTCCCTTTTTCATTTAGTATCCATTTAGCATCAGGCCTTTCTTTAAACTTCTCATTTCCTTCAGCACAGGACTTGGCTCCAGCATTACATCCCCTGTGCTCTTTTTCTCCTCAAACTTACATTTTGTATTTTTGCCCCACTTGCTCTTTTTCCTTGTCAATATGGATGAATGGTCACTAATAGCCATGTGACACTGTCAATATTATGTTGTATTGAAATTTCTGCTGCCAATGATGTTAGTCTAAAACTCTTCACTTTAACCTCAGGGAGATTCTTAGGAGAAAGGCAAAAAGCAGCCACTTTCTTTGCCAAAATATTACAATAATTGTCTCTAAAACTTCTTGAGCTGGGCCTCCATAGTCCACATTGCTCTTATCACTACTGTCCTCCAAATTCTTACTAGGATGGCCCATTAAACCCTGCTTATAGCATTCAACCACTTTCCTAATCCAAAGCCCCAAAGTCAACATTCCACCAACAAGCAACATGCTAAGGCCTGGCACAGCAATACCGCAGTCCCTAGTACCAACTTCTATCTTAGTTATTTTTATATTCCTGTGAAGAGACACCAAGACCAAGGCAACTTTTAACGAAAAGCATCCTTACAGTTTGAGAGGGCTAGTCTATGATCATGGCAGAAAGCATAGCAGCAAGCAGACAGGCGTGACACTGGGGCAGTTGCTGAGAGTTCACATCCGATACACAAGCAGGAGGCAGACAGAGACTGAGCCTGGTGTGGGCTTTCCAAACTTTAAAGTCCACTTCCCTCACCCCCAGTAGTACATCTCCAGATAAGGCCACACCTCCCAATCCTTCTCAAAGAATTTTACTAACTTCAGACCAAGCATTCAAATATAGGAGCCTATGGGACCATTATCATTCAAATCAATGCACTAAGTATGTTATTATCTAGCAAACATTTCTCTCAGCTTTAGGTATTTATAAGTCTATAAGAGCTGAAATAAAGGAGAGAAGGAAAATGTTTTAAATTGGTGTTTTTTTTTTTTTTAACTCTAGGATCCTTTCTACCTTAAAACTTTAATCCTGTAACATAGTGGTTCTCAACCTTCCTAATCTTTGACCTTTAATATAGTTCCTTATGTTGTTGTGACCCCTCAACCATAAAATTACTTTTGTTGCTACTGTAATTTTGCTACCATTATGAATCGTAATGTAAATATCTATGTTTTCCGATCATCTTAGGTGACCCCGTGAAAGGGTCATTCAACCTACAGGTTGAGAACCACTGCTTTAACAGTATCCACCTATAACTTTTGTAGTTTGTTTTGTTTGTAGCCTGTGATAGCTGGAAGAAAAAATACTTTGACTCCAAGAAAGTCACAGCATCATTGGAGGAAGTTTTAACAAAACTTCGAGAAGATTTGGAACTTTACTATAAAAAGCTCTTGATGCAGCTTGAAGCCAGGGAAATCAAGATGAGACCAAGGAATCTGGCAAACATCTCAGATTCTAAGGTACTGTAAACTGTGCACCCTTCCTCTAGAAAAGTCCTGTGCAGGAAGCATTCTTTATACTTGTATTACTGTGTTTAGGATTCTCTGGGTTACTTATAGCAAAACTTACTTGGACAGTAAAAAACAAAGTCCCTGGCCTGCTATCACAGGAGAGCTGCTGAGGAGGCAACAGTCAGAAGATACTGTCTCTTAGGGTCTTGGTGCTGTTGGTATTTCCTCCCTGTCTGGATTGTTGGCTTCAGAAGACAGCTTTTTTCTAGTAACAGCAGTCGAGTTGCCAGTGGCTAAGAGGATCATATGTTCCTAAAATAGGAGAGAAACCTGGTCCAGAGTGCTTGGGTGTTCTGAAAGAGGGTCACTGCAAGATGTAATTGAGGCTCTCTGTGGCAGCAGGGAGGAGCAGTTTCTATGAACTGAACGTCCAACAGCCGAGCAAAGGCTTATTTATTGTTCCATAAAAGTTGTTCTTTGGGTAAACAAGTTCCTCACGTCAAAGCCCCTGATGTAATGTATATGTTTCTGAAGGAAAGCATCACGCCCCTGCCACTTTAGTCCTTACTGTGTACTGATTGCAGTACCCAGGCATTCAAGACCTCTAGGTGTGCCAGGACAGTCTGTGACGAAAGTTATGCAAAAGCTGCTTCAGAAAAAAACAGCTCTATGCTAACAGAAAACAATCACTGTTTTCCATAATGATTTCTTAAAGGCCAAAGTACTTCTAGAAAATAACTAGTCATTCTGATATTTACTCTAGATACAGTGAAAAACAACTGTTTCATTGTAATATTAATTAATCCTAGATACGATTCTACTAGATTTCCTACTACACAGAGTCATGAAATATAAAAATCTTTCCTTTAGCCTAGTTGAGGGTTAACTAGGCAAAAAGCTGAATCAGTAACTATTGCCAAGGAATGCTCTGGCTGCCTTAGGCTAATTAGCTTACAAAGAAATAAATAACAGATAAACAAAGGTAAGGTGTGATGGTTTTTAGTGGTGCTCTTACCCTGCAAGGAAAAGTCATAAACAAGACAGAATCCACTAACAAGAGTTTTATTAAGACAAAGAGAAAGGGACAGATGTGATCAGGCCTGCAGAAGGACATGTGTGTGAAGAAGGGGGGCAGGGGAACATGGGGCCTGCCTTTTTAAGAGCCAGCTCACACCTGCACACACAGGCCCACGTGGCTACTCCATGCATGTGCATAGATCACTTGCTCATTCCTCTCAATTTTGTGACCACGCAGCCATGGGGCATGGGTTAGTAGGATGTATGAATAGTAGGATGTAGGAAATGACTTAAGTGTCCCACCAGGGCATGTGTGACCGTGGGGGTGTGGCTGGGTTGGAATTTTTACCAAGGTGCTAATAAAGCTCACTGTGGTCCTGTGGGGAGGGGAGTTACAGCACCCACAGAACTCAAAATTACTGATACTCTAGAGAACTTTTTAAATTATATGAAATTTTGATCAACTCATTTATTTTGTTGAGATAGTCTTGAATCTTACATCGCCATCAAGAGTATCCTTTATTGTATAATTCTACCACATAATTAAATAGGCAAAAATAAATAAACCCAGGAGTCATTTAACATTTTTTTGTTAGATTCAACAGAAAGGAAGATTCCAGAACGATAAGTTTGCTTTCTGAAATGGATTGTTTTCGTGATCACTTCATAGTGTATGTTCATAAGGCCATTTATTCTAAATACTCAAATATTATACTAAATAAATGATTTTCTGTCTCACACAGAATTATCTTATAATCCAGATCACTGAAGTACAGCATGCAATTGACCAACTTAAGAGAAAATTGGACACTGATAAAATGAAACTCATATTAGAAGTTAAGGTAACCTAAGTTTCTCTTAATCAGATTATAACATTCATCTTGAAATAAAAGTTTAGTATTTTAACCTTGAATGTCAATATCATAAGGGTAGCTGGGACTGACTCTTTCTAAATTAGTACCTTAACAGTAAAGAACATGAGTGAAAAAAATGTGGGAAGAAAACTAAACATTATAAAAAAGATGCATGTTATAACAAGGCCAAAGAAAAATTAAGTAAAATTTTACTAAAAGTAATTAAAAGTTAAAGGACCATGTGAGTCAGTACAATATGAACAGAATAACTTTAAACATGGTTTTCCTACGTTTTCAGACATTCATACATCTGACAGACCTCCAAATAAACCCCTAACTCTCACTTGATTTGTTTCCCTTTCTTGGGTAATTATTTCATTGTTGTTATTTTCATACTTATGAAGTGTGACTCTTCTGCTAGGTGCTGAGTCTCCTGGGGAGCAGAGACTGCATTAATATAAGCTTTATTTCTCGGTAGGAGCTTTCTATACTGAATGTCTACTAGATGACTTGGAGCATGCTTAGCTTTTATAAGGTGATATATAGTTGTATCATAGGAATACATAGGAACTGTATCATAGGAATCTCTAGAGCATGGATGCCTTTGTTGTGGTTTCTATCTCTGTGTGGACATGCTATATTATTGCAACCTGGGGGTTCTTGCAGCCCATTGCGCATGATAGACAAGCACATCCCCACAGAACTACAACCCTGTAGCATGAATCTTTAAAAGTCTTATTAATAAAATCAAACCAGAGCCAGTTATTGGGGTGAACACTGGAAGGTCAGAGAGACAGAATAAGCCACAGCTATCTCACCTAGCCGGATCCTCAGCTGGTCTTGTTTCCTCAGACTGGAGGCCTCTGAGTCCTCATCCAGGATGGGTCTCAGCTGAACTGCTGCTAGAAGCCTGAATGCTTAACCAGGCCAAATGCTTCTCCAGGCCAAATGCTTCTCCAGGCCAAATGCTTCTAGTTTCTGGTCCTCACGCCTTATATACCTTTCTGCTCTCTACCACCACTCCCTGGGATTAAAGGCTGGCTTTATGGGATTAAAGGTGTGTATCACCGTGCCTGGCCGTTTCCAATGTGGCCTTGAACTCACAGAGATCCAGAGGGATTTCTGTCTCTGGAATGCTAGGATTAAAGGCGTGTGCTACCACTGCCTAACCTCTATGTTTAATATTGTGGCTGTCCTGTTCTCTGACCCCAGATAAGTTTATTAGCATACACAATAGTTTGGGGAACACAATACCACCACACAACCCTATCCCTAGAAATTAAAAAACTCTTTTGTTGAGTTAAACAGAAAACAAAAGAAGACTGTATATTCTTTCATTAAAGCATATATACATAAAACAGGAAAGACTGGCCACAGAAATTCTCCATTCACTTTTTCCAGAATAGCTGCATGGCACAGAATAATTATTTTCCAAAATTAGCACTGACCAATAGAACTTTCTAGAATAAAGATATTTATAACTCACCATTGAATATGGTTGCCACTACCACCTAAGGATATTAAGCACTTCAAATGTAGCTTGTATGATGAAGGACCTAAATTTTGAATTTTATTTACCTTTAGTTAATTTAAATTTACTACTGTCTACTATACTGGACAGTGCAGTTCCAGATGCATTTCACTTCCCTCAAGGCTTTCTCAGCACTAGGATGTTTAAGACTTAAGAGGAAAGAAACAAAGGATAACTTCAATAATATGAGTTAAATGTAAATAGTGTGCAATAAAAAGTTTGTCCAGTGCAGGAAACAATGCATGTTCAGTATATGGAGAGGAAGCCAAAGTCGAGACTTACACACCTGAGGATAGTGGGGATACAGAAAGGAGTATATCCAACCTTCAGTTATGACTTCCTCCGCTTTCTTCTGGAGAGCATGCACGTTAGATTCCACCTTCTGTATAGATTTTAACTTTATTCTTGTGACTTATGGCTTAAACCTAAATGGTAATTTAGTTTTAAAGACAAGAAGTTTCCAGCGTATGGACCGGAAGAAAAAAATCCTGTATTTAACCATAGTGCCTAGAGGGTATACAACCAATAATAAGTATTTATTGGTTTCTGAATTAACTACCTAAGACATTCCCACCAATACTATTGAGAAATAAGAGGCAGAAAATCAAGCCTGTGTTTTGCAACCATATTTACTCAAGGCAGTGGCATAAGTAGTACTTCTAAAAGTTTAATGGTTTAACAGGAGAATTTGTTTTAAAATGCAGCATTTGACTCCATAAACCTAGGGAAGCCTGAGATTCATTATTCTTAACAAATTCATAGGCGGTGCTAATGCTCTTGGTCCATACACAGTATGTGGAATACAAGTGGCTGTTCCAACCTTGTAGTTTTACACTCTGAGCAAAGTACTTATTAGCCTTTGGTTGGCCTTGTTTCCTTAATTATGAAATGAGGAAAATCAAAGGTTTAAGACCCTTCGAAGCATTCTGGGCACAAGTGTATCCTATTACACTCCTTAACTATCTATTCATTCCCTAAAGAGTCTTGTATTGAGGATCCCGTTATCACTTGTTTTACTTGTTACACATTGAGATTGTGAAGCCAAAGTAAAAAAGTAAAGTTCCTTTTATTCTATACTTTGAGACATTTCAACTGTTGTTTATATACTCACAACGGACATTATCTCATGCACATCTGGCTAGATAAGAATGCCTATTAGCCAAGATGTATAACATGAATTTACTGCAGTAATCTAGTAAGAGTGAAGGCATGAAAGGTAAATGAGAGCAGTTCCCACCATGACATCCTCTGGAATGCTGAGGTGAAGTTCATTTCTAAAAGGCACCTCTCTCTGCAGATGAGAAAACAAGCAGTTTCAGATTTACAGACGCTGAAAGCCGAACTGACACAGAAGAAAATGAGCTCATCTTTCAAATCTCCACTGTGTAAGTCCATCTAACTGACCTCTTGAGATTTTAGAGAATGACTGGAACAAAACAAGCCATTGTTTTCCTTGGCAGTGTTTTTTATAAATCATAAGGTTGATGTAGCAGTTAAAGAATAAATTTAAAAATAAGACTAAAATTTTATGTTTTGTGTAGTTATTGCAAATTATAGTATAAATCTAAATAGTGGCTGTTTATTTTGAAGATTTTGAGTCTATTACCTATTTTACAGTACATTTTATAATTTCTTATTTTTAATGAACTTAAAGGCCAGTATGATGGCAAAATTAATGATTAGCAAAACATATAATGTTTTAGTAAATACCAGTATATTTGCCTAGAAATAAAATTTTGTTGATCATATTTCAATTAAAAACAACTGCATATATAGGTGTATGACAAATTTGTGTCTAATAATTTAATTTGTACTGCTTTTAGAAATATGATTTTTATAAATACAAAGTTATTCAACATATACTAAGGAAGTAAATAATTCTACTGCCATAAACAAGCAAGTAAATAGAAAACATAACACTGTCATAACCAACAGTTGATACATCACTTATTCCAGTTTGGAGGGGATCATATGTAAAGAAGACAGGATTTATGTACATGGAGTTCAAAGAATACAAACTGTAGTGAGTCTTTCTGTGTCCCACCAGCTAGCTCCCAAATAATGACACAGAGACCTCTTATTAGTTATGAAAGCTTGACCGATAGCTTAGGCTTGTTTCTAACTAGCTCTTATAACTTAAATTAACCCATTTCTATTAATTTATTTTCTGCCTTGTGGTTTTATTACCTCATCTCCATAGGGCCCATCCTACTTGCTCTGCATCCCTGGTGTCTTCGTTGCCTTCTTCCCAGCATCCTCTCTGCCCGGAAATCCTGCCTAGCTATTGGCCGTTCAGCTTTTTATTAAACCAATCAAAGTAACACATCTTCACAGTGTACAAAAAGATTACTCCACAACAACAAACATTTAATCTATGTATTTTCGGAAAGCAATATAAATACAATGTTATGATTTTATTTTATTTTATATGCATGGATGTTTGTATGTCTGTCCCTGTATGTATGTCTGTGTACCATGTGTGTGACATAAGGTCAGATCCCCGGAACTGGAGTTAAAGAGCCCCTAGGGAAATGAAGTTGTGAGCTGCCATGTGGGAGCTGGGAATTGAACCCAGGTCCTCTGGAAGAGCACCCAGTGCTATTACCTGCTGAGCCATCTCTCCAGCCCGGTGATGTTGTTGTTAATTGCTTTGAAAAAGAGAACAGGCCAGGCAGTGGTGGTGCACTCGGGAGGCAGAGCCAGGCGGATCTCTGTGAGTTGGAAGCCAGCCTGGGCTACAGAGCAAGATCTAAGACAGACACCAAAACTACACAGAGAAACCTTGTCTCAGAAAAAAAAAGAAAGAAAGAAAGAAAAAAAGAACAAAGACTGCTTTATATTTAGAAATTTATTTTCACAAAATTGATCTTTTAGAAAAGGAGCAAGATGAGAGAATAATGTTCTTACATAGCCTATAAGCAAAATGCAAATGTAGAAGAAAAACATGAAAACTAGGCAAGAAACGAGGGTTAATAAGTGAAGGACTATGAATGACTAGAAGTATAAACAGTGAATAGAATCAAGTTCAACATCTTGTTACAAGAATTTTACATACAAATCTCATATCAAGTACCTCTAGTTTACTGGTTCAAATATTACTAAGTAATCTCGCATTTAATTTGTATGCATATTTTTTTATCTCATACACTGTCTAAAGGTTTAAGTGACGATAATGTGGGTATGTCATGAAACATTAGTATGTACTATAAGGAGTCAGGAAGCAGAAAAATCATGTCTAATCATTTTGATGAATCTAAAGAAATACTAAATTACTGGTTCTAAATTTAACATTTGTTGAAAATAAATTCAACATAAACTGTTTCTCAAAGGCTAGGTCTTGAGACCGTGTTTGAAGCCAACAGTTTCTATTTCAAGTTACATATAGTTCTTGTAAATTTTTTATTAGCATGTATTAATTGTAAAAAATAATGGGCTTCATTCTGAGATTCTTATATATGTGTGTAATATAATTTGATCATATTCATTCCCCACCCCATTATCCTCTTTTGTCCACTAGTTACACATATTTTTAAAATCAGTAATGGTTTTTAACAGTATATTTTAATACCAAGAGAGAAAATTCAGCATGAAATTTTGAAAGCAATTTTCCTAATTCAATTATAATATTGAAACATAGAGGAGTATTTAATAGAGTAGTTGACTTATTTCTTGCTTTTATATTCCTGGATATTTAAGATATGTATGCATTTTTTATGTTCAAATGAAGAATTTATTTCTTACCTGTGTGTTAAGTATATCAATAGGTAAGTTATGGCAACATGACAAAATATATACATTTTTATCACTGCAAGAAGTTAGATCCATCTATACAGCTCATTCTTGCAAAATCTAATAGTCTGACATAAGATTGCTCCTCTCCATCACAGCCTTGGTTTTAAGGATCCCCACATTTCTCCCGTTTGCTCTCTGGCTAGAGCATCTTCTGAGTAGTCAAGACAGTTGGCATTCCACATGCCAATGCCCCTCAAGCCATAGTTTTTGACATATGCTGCCTTTAGTGAAATGCTCTGGGGGTTATCATACCACACTTGATGAAAATGGCCAGCAGGATCCTATACAAAAACAAGTAAACTGTAAATTTAAAGAATTTAATACAGGAGGGGAAAATGCATGCAAAGAAATAATGAAAAATTTATAGCACATTACTTTTCGGCTTTATTATTTAATGGTTATATACATGATATTTCTAAATATTACCTTGTGGTACTTTAGCAGCAATAAAGATTACACAATTTAACCTCCTAATGTAGTCTATTTAAGAACCTCCTTGTCTTAAGATTATTTATTTGATCTGTTCTAATGACTATTAACTAAGATGTATGCTTGAATCACTGTAAGAAGTCATGGAGCTTTTAAATTACACCCTATCCTAGAAGGGCCTGGTGATGAACACCTGGCACTCAAAAGGATGAGGCAAGAGGATCATGAGTTCATGGCAAGCCTAAGCTACACACTGAGACCCTGTCTAGAACAACACAAAACTAACAGTTCAGATTTCTATGTCTCACTCTACATAAAACATGCTGAATCAAATTCTTCTAAGGCGGGTGCTAGGATCCACATTTGTTTATCTTCTGTTTTAATATTCCACTGGGTAACTGATGTACACCCCAAGTTAAAAGGAACAACTGCTACTGTCCATTAAAACCAGCTTGTTTGCTTGTTTGTTTATTTGTGTATTTATTTATTTGTATTCTTTACAGTTTTTGGAAGTGTGCCAACCTAAGAGTTCAATAGATGAATACTGTTTGTGATAAATCAGCCAGATGAACAGGTAATAGCAGTGGAGGAGGAAAGGGCCACCTTCCTAGGTCTTACAGAATTGATTCTAAGGCTTTTGGAGGTGACTCCTGGGATGACTGAGCACAGGACTGATTAAGAACAAGAACTAGATTGTGGTCTTGTACTCACTTTCTACCCTGTACCACTGTCTCTGAAGAAACACTTGGGTTATCAGAAAAGAAATAAAGGAAAGGACCAGGTGTAGGCAAAAGAACAAATGAAGGAGGAAAATGTATTATGAGAAAAAAACCAGAGATATAGTGAAAAATAATTTTGTTTTTATATGCATTAGAAAACTGCTTAAAGGGAATTCTGAGTGAATGCCAGTACTATTTTTATCTGTGGAGGCACTCCTGGAATGAGTTTTTTGATTACTCTATTTGAAGAACAATAATAAACAAATAGGCTGCTGACATTTCAGTTTTGTGGACTCATTCAATACAGGCGTGTCTCATTCTTCATTCTTCACCTTGTGGATTGATTGGTTTAAGCATGCTTAAAGTATGCATGGTTCTAGAATATTGAGTTCAGGATGAAGCTGCTATTGCTGAACTGAATAAAAAAAAGCAGAATGATTCTTTTCAGATACAAAGAAACTTGATTATACTGTGACTAAAAATGAGGAACATAACAGTAACAACAGATTGTTGTTTAAAGTGCCATTAAATGGCCTCCAAGGCTCCCCAAATTGTTTCATGAGTTATTTGACCTCAAATAGTATGTTCTGGATAGTAGTTACCAACACACACTCAGTCAGATGGAAGGAGTACCTTATGAATAAGAGGGAAGAGTTCAAAGGCTTCAAACATAAAGAAATTACAAGGAAAATGCTATCAACCTTGATTTTATCAGTGGATGCTGTGTATTGTGTTGAAAAACCATACTGAATCCCATTGATATATGCAACTAATGCATAAGAGTAAAAATACCTTAAAGTGTGTCTAGGAAATAAAGTAAACATACTTAACTCAAAAACAAATCTATTCCTTCAAGGAAACTAAAATGGTAGTTATATCAGAAGATGTGGATGGGGAGAATAGGAGAAATTCAGAGGACACACTATTTTAGTCAGACAAGAGAAATAAGTAAAAAAGATCTAGTAAATACCATCATCATGATAATTAAGAGCAAGGTAGCGAGGGATTACATATTTTAAAACTGCTGATTTTAACTGATCTCACTATAAAAGAACTGTGCAAAGTAAGACACATGTAATGGATATGTATATCAAAGCAGGTTGTAGCCGGGCGGTGGTGGCGCACGCCTTTAATCCCAGCACTCGGGAGGCAGAGCCAGGTGGATCTCTGTGAGTTCAAGGCCAGCCTGGGCTACCAAGTGAGTTCCAGGAAAGGCGCAAAGCTACACAGAGAAACCCTGTCTCGACAAAAAAAAAAAAAAAAAAAAAAAAAGCAGGTTGTATACCATAAATAGATACAATTTTGTCAATTAAAAATGTTAATTTTTGAAAAAAGAATATGTTTCTGCATCTTCTCACTTCCAATGATTACAAAACAGTATATGGCAGTATATACAATCATTATATACATATTTCTAAATTATATATAATTGATTACTATAACCATAAAATACTGTTTCCCTGCCTGGTTCTGAGTGGATTGAAGCAGGCTCTATGTTAAATAAGTACTTTATGTATTGCAACATTTCCTAAATATTTTAATATAATTCCATACAATAGAAATCCCAGACCAACAGATATGGCCAAGTGTTTTCTAAATATATTTGGTCATAGAACATGCATGGATATTTGCACATGTATGTGCATATCTATGCATAATGTTAACAGTTCTCAGAACAGAATTCTAGTAATATTGCCTATATGTATGTATTTATTTATGTATGTGTATATGCTACGTGTGTGTATGTTTTCTTATGTAATGTTTTTCTGTTCCTAACTTTTAAAATTCCTTATAATTTGTTTTACTTGTAAAATAAAATTGACAGATGCCATTTTTTCAATATAAAAATCTATAATGACTCATCTACTAATCTCAGCTTCATTCCCACCTCTTTGGATCTCATCAGAATTGTTAAGCTATTCTGAAATAAATGAAGACTTTCAAACATAAAACCTACTTTGGTCAAAGCCCTCTGAAAAGCAAATTACTTCAGCATAGTTGTCAACTATTAAGGAAGTCTTATTTGTGATATGCATAAAACATTCAAAAGGAAGTAGACCAGGCAAGAGTATTACACTAGTAATGTAACTTCAGTTGTTCCCCAGGCAACTCAACTTCCTGATTACACAGACTCAGACAGGGTTATGCACAGAAACAGTAAAACTGGTAAATTATTAATGCCAAATATCTAACCACAAAATACAGAATTCTGGAAACTAATAGAGTAAATGTTCATAATTTATGAAAGCTTACCTTGTAGTTATAATAAGGAGCTTGCTGGTCTTCATCCCACTGGCTTCCAGAAACAGAACTATTCACTTGCTTCATGATCACTTTGTAGGGCACCTGGCGTCCTGCAGCATCACTGCAAGGAGCCCCTCGAAAAGGGACCTTTGCAATGGTGCAGACGTCATCCTAGAAATACAAACATGTTCATGTTATTATTAAGCAAATGTAAAAATCCAAATGAGACAAATAATAAAAACTGTTAGAAATAAAAGATACAGTATAAATAATCTGACTATACAGAATAATCATTAAATTAATATTAAGATGAAAATGCATGGCATTCAGAAACCTCCATATTAGAAAACTAAAAAGAAACAAAGTTTAGCTTCAAAATATATTTCAGAAATTATTTAAATAAAGTTAAACATAATCAAAGCAGAATAAAATATATAATGGAGCAATATCATATAACAAGTTGTTCTTACCTCTGATAGATTCAGGCAGGTATAATCATAACCATACCAGGGAATACCCATTACAAGTTTCTTAGGGCTAATGCCCATCTTGATATAGTCACTATATCCTAGTCACATGGGGATAGAAAAACACAAAATTCTTCTGTTTATATATCTGTTAATATGTACATAGAAGCTGGACAACACCACCAAATCTTAAGTTTGGAGAAACAGGCTGTGTGTGTGTGTGTGTGTGTGTGTGTGTGTGTGTGTGTGTGTGTGTGTGTGTGTGTTACTACATTAGACTGGCCTGCACATGTATCTGGATACACAAAGACCAGGAGCCCAGCACTGTGAGGAAACTGTGTGTGTGTGTGTGTGACAGAGTTTCCATTTGTGGTTGAGTATATATGGTTGAGTCCATATACAATTGTTGTCTGCTCTCTGACCAGTTGAGAATTTTTGCACTAACTTCCATAATAGTAAATAAAAATGTCTTGCCATATGGCAAGAGTGTTAGGCTTGAAGTATAATGTAGGACCAGTGATAATATAGGTATCCCATGAGGGTGTGATAAGAAGTAAATGAAATCTTCAATTTTTTTGAAAATACTAAAGCTGTCCAATTTCTTTTTATTATTTTATTGTTATATTTTATTTGTAAAGCAAGCTTTTATATAAAAGGGGTATATAAATAATTTAGAAAAACTAAAAGGTACTTTAGTGTACGAGGTTTTGGAATAAATAATACTAATTAAGTGATCATTTCTTGGATTCTTACCAGTTAATGTCTGATTATAGGGAGCATTGGCTGCTGCAATACATTCTGACCAGATCTGACTTTGCTCATCGTAAGACATCACGAAGAGAAAATCACAGGCACCTGCAATTCCGGTATAATTATAGCACCTTTGGTCTATGTTCTTTGGTGACCAAGCTACATCAAAGGTTACCTGTGAAAAAAAGCCTACATATTATTTTATATAACATGATAAAGTATATCAGATTCTTATCATACATTCTCTTGCCTCATTCTACCTAAGGATAAAGAACTGCTTACAATGTATGCGTATGTAATCTGACACATGTAGAAGAGGGCTAATAAGGCCTAATAAATATATTTTGTTACTACATTAGACTGGCCTGCACATGTATCTGGATACACAAGGACCAGGAGCACAGCACTGTGAGGAAAAAGAATTTCAAATCCAAATGTTCTCAAAGGGTGGGCTAGGAACTCACTGACTGAAAGAAGCAGGTTCAATAGTAACACTATGGTGGGGCCCCTGAATAAGCGAAAGGTGAAGAAAAGAAATCAAATACAGACTTTACTGTGTGGGCAACATAGGTCACCTGTTGATACTGCCTGATGGTATTCTGAGTTAGTTCCTGATTCATAATTACATGACATGGTAGGGTGGGCCCAATATTACAGTCAAGAGAATTGGGCTTTATTCACCAACTCAAAATGCTTAACATATCACTTAAATGATCTTAGTTTTGGAAATAGCCAAATGAAATAAGTGATAAATTATCCTTTACTTTCAATGGTGATCATCAAGGATAAGGCTCTTAAAATATGTTTTTTACTTTAACTAAATATTTATTGAGAGCCGTTGGTAGCAAAAATTCATGAGAGTATACAGCAGGTGACAACTAGTGCTCAGAAGGTCAACCTATCAGAACTAAGGGTTCTGTTAGAGGAAACCATCATGCAAGGTGTTATGGAATTACTGCCTTTTGAATGAATACATTTGGGGTAATTGGATAACTGTCCCCAGCGGCGTTTATTTTTTATTAACATATAGCTGGCCAGGGCCATTCTGCAGACAAAAGTATTTCAGCAAAGATACCTTTTTCCAAGGACAAAACTGCACATAGATAAACATTAGCCCATCTCACTCACAGATAGAGAAAAGAACCACTAACAATTAAATCCTCAACCCCTTACCTTCACCCCCAGTTATTTACACAAGACCCTAACTTAAGAAATTTACTGCTCACATTCCTGGGATGATGTTTTAGCCATTTGCTAGTTACTGAGTTAAAGCAGTTACTTCCCACTGACCCAAGGAGATTGCCTACAAGGCCAGGCAGGTGATAGGTGCCAAGCTTCTTTCTTGTGCAAATCAAGTTTTAATTCCTCCTCAGCCAGGTGCTATTCCTAGATTTTCTCCTCAGCAATTACTCTGAGTGAAAGTGCTTTTACTAACCAAATACTACATGCTCTGACATAGGTTGCTTAGCCACCTAGCATATGTCCCCCCTCCTAATCAGAAAGCGGCTGCAGCCAGCCGTGACGAGCAGGAAAAGTGGCGCCACAGACAGTTTACTTTCTTGTGACTTATTGACCCCTAACATTCTACCTCGCCGTTTCTAGATTAGAGTTTGAGCACATAAATTCCCTAATTGATCTTAGCCTTTAGTTGGCCCTATCAGAGAACTCCCCTTTAGTCACTCCCCTTTTGGGTTGTAATTGGAAGCTGACAACTAATTGCTTTATGTGTGGATCCTTATCTGCGACCCTGAAAACTTCAAGTCTCGCATTACTTTGCCAAAGAATTACTGTGTGATTATATATACTGGTTCTCTGAGAGCACTGGGAGAATTGATAGAGAAGAAAAAGATGAGGACTGAGATGGAAAGAACTAGGTAGAATGATGAGAGAACAGCAGAAGGGACTGAGAGAAGGAGGACTGAGAGCAGGAGGACTGAGAGCAGGAGGGACCGAGAGGAGCTAAGTAAGAGAGCAGAAAAGAAACGGTGCAGATAGAATCGCCATAGAAGAATAAAGTGGATGGACTGAAGAACTCAGTGTGCACAGATTCATTGATATCCCTTAGATTAGAATCCTCAGCTGGTTGTTAGACTCTTCCACAGACCCTGGGAGCAAACAATATAGGCTGGACATAATATTGTTTGTGTTAAATATTAATAAGTTTTATTGTCTAAAAACATTCTAAAATTCCACCAGATGTTTTTCCCTTAATCAGGCACCCAGTAAAACACTTATCAATCATAATAAAATTAGTCTTTATATAAAATCTTCATATTTTGTCTAATTTATCTTAGCAAAACTTTCAGACTTTCTGAAAGTTTCCCCTATGATTCATTGAGTACTAACAGTTCTACAACAAATGGTTATGAAGTAAAATTTTACATATTGGACCTATTTGTCACTGCCTCTTATTACAAAATGGGAGCTGTCTTGCAGTAATAGAGAAAGTTAGCAAGTACCACTCAGCAGTTAAATTTCCAATCTACTGTTACTACTTACATATCTTGAATACTGAGAGTATTTTCACTTGAATTGCCTGTCGTCACAGTTTATCTTCCACATCTGAGAAAGTAGTGGTTAAAGACAAGAAAGCCAAAGCCTTAAGTTTTAGTATTAGCCCTTACAGCTTGCCCTGTGCTAAGTCACATAAGGCGTTTGTCTTAGGGTTTTTACTGCTCTGAAGAGACACCATGACCACGGCAACTCTTATAAAGGGCAGCATTTAACTGGGGC
Organism: Peromyscus melanophrys; assembly: GCA_902168415.1. NCBI lineage: Eukaryota > Metazoa > Chordata > Mammalia > Rodentia > Cricetidae > Peromyscus > Peromyscus melanophrys. The sequence continues at coordinate 6,449 of CABHPR010137617.1, read as the reverse complement.
TGGCTTCCAGTTTCACAGGTTTAGTCCATTGTCATGGTGGGAAGCATGGTGGCATGCAGGCAGACATGGTGGTGGAGAAGGAGCTGAGAGTTCTACATCCTGGTCCACAGGCAGCAGGAGACTGTGTGTCACACTGGGTATAGCTTGAGCATGTAAGACCTCAAAGCCTGCCTCTAGAGTGACACACTTCCTCCAGCAATGGCACACCCACTACAATAAGGCCACGCCTCCTAACAGTGCCACTCCCCATGGGCCAAGCATTCAAACACATGCGTCTGTGGGGCCATTCCTTTCCAAACCACCACAGCATCTGAGTCTACTTTCAGAACAGAGATGTAGAAAGAACTCTTTACAGGCATCTCTAGCTCTTGGACTGCATTCCTATGAAGCTCAGCTTCCCACTCAAGGCTCTCTATTTTGGGCATTTTTGTTTTCTGATCTCTAGCTTAAGAACCTTGAGCCATGTCATGAATGACTCCTTTTTGTTCTTCCTTTTTTATAATGAAATTCTCAAGTATCATTTCAAGATTAACCCTGTGTAAATGATATATACCTTTTAAAATCTTCCTTTTAATTTATTCAGGACTGGCAAGATGGCTCAGGGTAAAGGCACTCGCCACCAAGTATAGAAACCAGAGTTCGTTCTCTGGAATTGATGGAAGGAGAGAAATGACTCCACAGTGTTGTTCTTTGACTTACACACATGTGCACACGCACACACTCATTCATACACAGACTAAATAAATGTAAATTTTAAAAAAATTAATTCAACAAACATTTCCTGAGTGCAAGAGTGATGCTGTCATCCCAATCTAAACCATAAATCTCCTTCCCACTAGATATGTCCATCCTTGTGTCACATTTTACCAGTGAGTCTCAAGTTCATGACAGCCAGCCTGCTAGAATCACCTACAGCACATGGTAAAAATGCAGTTCCCGAAGCTCTATCCCATACTCAATGAGTCAGTGTTAGGAAATTAGAAATAGCACCCTCATGTGATCCTGGAGCAAGTTTCAGAATCATTGGTTTATAGTACTTATGGTGCTCTACCTTGCATGAATATTACATGTATATATAATAGATACTCAGAATATATTTATTATATATATTTTATATAATGGTGAGTTCTACATCCATTGATTCTACAAAGCATAGATAAAAAACATTTGCTAATTGTCTATAATGAACATGTGTGGATATTTTTCTTACCCTTATATCCTCAACACAGCTATGTATTTACACTGTATTAGGTATTATAAGTAATATAAAGATTATTTAAAGTATATGGGCAGTTTTGTATAGGTTATATCAAATACTTTGCCATTTTGTACATGACTTTAGCATCTACAGATTTTGATATCCAGAGTCCTGGAAACAACTTCCAGGGATACCAAGGACAATGTGTGTGTGAGTCCTACTTAAATAAATATTTTAGCTTTATTGAGACAGCATCTCACTATATAGCCCAGGCTAGCCTTGAAATCCCAGTCTTCCTGCCTCTTATCAATTATGCACTGGTATTAAACATGTACCATCACATATGGCAGGATTTTAAATGCTTAAAGACAGGGATCATTAATTTGCTCAGTGTGGTGGTTTGAAAAGGAATGGCCCCATAGACGCATGTGTTTGAATGCTTGGCCCATGGGGAGTGGCACTGTTAGGAGGCGTGGCCTTATTGTAGTGGGTGTGCCATTGTTGGAGGAAGTGTGTCACTGTAGAGGCAGGCTTTGAGGTCTTATATGCTTAAGCTATGCCCAGTGTGACACACAGTCTCCTTTTGCTGCTGTGAACCAGGATATAGAACTCTAAGTTCCTTCTCCAGTACCATGTCTGCCTGCATGCCACCATGCATCTCACCATGACAGTAATTGACTAGACCTGTGAAACTGTAAGCCAGCCCCAATTAAATGTTTTCCTTTCTAAGAGTTGCTGTGGTCATGGCGTTTCTTCACAGCAACAGAAACCCTAACTAAGACACTCAGGAATCATTTTTCTTCAGTGCTGGAGGTTGTACCCAGGGCTTCATGCATATTCCTGCAGGTGACTCTCCAGTGTGTGTACACAGGTGTTTAGGTTTTTATTCTTTTTTAAGACCCAGGTTATCTTTATGTGTGGTCAACCTGATCTGGAAGCACACGGCCCTTTGCTACTTACACATTGTCTGGTAAGACGCCTCGTGCTGGGATCGGCTCTAATTATTTGTATGGCCTATTGTTACAGTTCTGCCTGGTTGTATAGAATTAGTCCTTCGGGCTTTTGTGGGCCCTGAGTACTTTGCAAATAATATAGAGACTACAGAGAATGAGGCAATTCCCCAGCACTACCCCTCTTCGTTAGTGCCTGCTTTTCCTGCTCTCATAGCCTGTAGTGCTGTAGGTAAGTAGACAGAACAATCCCAATGCTGTATTTTGATATGAATAGAAACTCGGGAACTTAAATAATATTAACACTCCAGAAAAGGTGTTGGGGAAATATGTGCAGAAATTCTTTCACCATTCATTACTATAAAACTAAGATACCATAAGTCATACTTTCATGAATATATTTTGATTAGAAACCAAAAACAACAAAAAATGAATATTTATTTACCTGTGATCCCTTGATCTCACGATGGAAGCACTCGGTGGTTTCTTTGACCAAAGCTGTCAATGCTTCATATTCAGGTGAAAAGCAATTAACTTCTTGTTCTATGTCTATATTAATTCCATCCATATGTTGTGTTTTGGCCAAATTAACTTTTTGAGCTATCCATGATGCTCTGAAAGTAGGATCAATGATATCCTTCAAGGAGACATCACCTTTGGCAGACACAGACATAATTATACACATGCTTTTTCAGAGTTGAAAGCCATTTACTTCACAAAGCCACTCCCCAAGGGATCAAAATGTCTTTGAGACACATCGTTATTTTTGGAATATTAAGCCTCTAATTTGCTTTCCAAATGGAGAAATAGCGTGCCAAATAAAAGCCACTGCTTATTAATGGTCATTATGAGTAAAATAATTCTCAATTAGAAGCAGAACTTGGAGACTATGACTAAAGGTCAGAATGCTGTAATTAGGCAATCACATTTTCTCAAAAACAAGAAGTGGTTTTATTTAATTTTTTTTAAAGAAAATCATTATTTTTAGACTAGATTTAACAGTATCTACAATTAACTTTAGGTCTTGAAAAAAAGAATGGCCCAAAAAAGGACTATAGTAAATAACAACTATGTTTTTCCCATTGGCTAGGCACATGTGTCTGCTAATAACATACCCTTTAGTACTACTCTGGCTCCTTTTGAATGAGCATAGCACATAAGTTCTGCGTCATATTTTCCAAAAACTGCCACAGTTGTAATCTGTGACCAGTCATAAGATTTCCAGGTTTTCTGTCCAACATCAAATACAAAGACCTGCCAGGAAAACGGGTAGGCACCAGCACTTAATCCGAGATTCTCACATTGACATACACAAACCACCTCCATATGTTGAGTACTGTGGTGGACACTGGGCACAGAGCGTACAGGACAAGACGTCAGTGATGTCACCATGATAACTGCTGGCTACATGGACCTGGAAGAAGTACTGGCTACTGTCAAGGTCTGAAGACAAAAAGAGCAGTGACTATAAATGTTAGTATGGCAGACACCTAGAATTCAGAGAGAGTACAGAAAATAACCAGGGAATGGTTAATCTGGGGCAAATCATGAATAGATGTGTCAGTAATTCAGCCCTATTGAGAAGTTAGTATCCTGAGGGAAATGGAGAGGACAAAAGCATTTTTATTTAATAAAACACTTTATTGTAATGGACTCACATAAAATCATAATTCATTTAGATTAAGGTAGCCACTCAAACATCAAACTACATCTCAGCGAACTTCTATGCAGACTGAATGGCCACCCTGAAGCCATGGAGGTTCACTTAAGGTTTTTTACTTTTCCTATTGATTAATTTTTTTACATTTATCCACGAAACAAACAAAACAAAACAAGCCCGTGACAGAGTTGAAATGAGAAAAACCATCTGCTTTACACATTTGTGGTTTATGTGTCCTTTCCCTGCATTCTTCATCACCATCATCATCAGGACACAAATATTTCTAAAAAGAAAAGGAATGTGTTCTGGAAACCCCCTTCCGCTGACGTGAGAAACAGACTGAAAGGAACCGAAACTGGAATCACAGTAGGGAGTGTTTGGGTGAATGAGATCATGAGTGGGGTCTCAGCAAAGGTTGGAGCAGCGCAGCTACCACCAAGTACGGAGTCTGAAGAGCTTCAACTTCTGCCTACTTCGTGTGGGGCCACGGACACTGCTTGTTTCTCTGTGTGCTTTGGATGACGCTAACTTAGAAGAGCAGCCAGGTCCAATTTTAAAGTAGCTAACTTGTTCCTCCAGCATCTTCCCCTCAAAGATAATTCTAGAAGCACAAAAGCAACACTGATCATGTTCCTTTTACCTCAAGGTATTAATTTATGGATTTAGTAAATATTAATGAATTCCAGTAAAATGTAGGAGAGGCATTTTGCTCTGCACTAGAGGCACAGAGGTTAATAAATACCCAGGTCCACTAGGAATTAATTACAATAGCATTAAGGCATACAAGGGGATACAGGGACCTGTGACACCATATAAAGGGAACCTGCTAGCTAGGTGTCACAAGAAATCCACGATGACTGCAAGTTAGGGGATTTCCGCAACCTGGAGGAAGACAAAAGAAAAGAGACAAGTGAGCGTTGGCAGAGCAGGAACAAAACCAAAGTCCTCACAACGAACTATTCTACAGCTACAGCACAGAAACGCTAATGAGATGGAAGCACATAAAATTAACAAGGTAGGTGGCACTCTCAAGCAGCACTTGGAGGACCACAGAATTGTCTGTTTTATCTGGAGATCCACTAGTGTTTGAAGCAAGGATGGCACATGACATTGGCACTGGGAATAGAGACTTGGGGACCACAGGAGAATGGATGGGGAAGGGCTGTGTAAAGCACGAGCCCTAACAGTAAAGGCCAACATTTAATCTCCTCATCCTCCCTCTCACCTTTCAGAAATAACTGTGCATAGTTCATTTTCTTCTGCCAAGCAACTATCCAATAAACTACACACAGAATGCAAAACTGAATGGCCCAGTGCTTTAATTCTCATAATTAAGATTCAATTTGTTATTTAAAAAAAAGAAGCTAGGGCCTGTGATATAATAGCAACCACTCCCAATCTTGAAAATACAAAGGAAGGAGGGGTTGGGTTTGGCATGGTAGAGAATAGTGTCTTATTTAGGGTAACTATTGCTGTGATGAAACACCATGACCAAAGCAACTTGGGGAGGAAAGGATTTATTTAGTTTATGCTTCTACATCACTGTTTATCCTCAAAGGAGTCAAGACAGGAACTCCAACAGGGAAGGAACCTGGAAGCTTGACAAGGCTGCTTTCTTAGAGAAGCCAGGACCTCTAGCCCAAGGATGACACCACCCATAATGGGGTGGGTCCTCCCACATCAATCACTAATTAAGAAAATGGCCTACAGGCTTGCCTACAGCAGGATCTTCTGGGTGCCTTTTCTCAGTTGAGGTTCCCTCCTCTCTGACAACTCTAGCTTGTGTCAAGTTGACATAAAACCAGCTAGTACAAATGGTGTTCATCCTCAAAGCACCGTTCAGTTCTCCAGTATTCCCTCCCGACACACACAAATATATGTGGTGGAGAGGAAGACCATATAATCTAGTCTCCCTGTTTCAAAAAACAAAAAGCCAGTGAAAGGCCTCATTTCCTACGAATCTATGAATGAGCATAATTCTGTTTCTTTGTGTGTAATTCAAAATGCTCACAAATACTATATCACCCACTAAGTATTGAGTGCCACAATAAATCAGATTGTTATAAAACCACTTAATTGTGGGGAGGAGCTTCAGGCTGAAATAGCTGAGTGAGTGCATTGGATTCCAATTTAGCCAATCAGGACCAGCCAACTAACTAATCTCTGGGAAATTCTGCCAGACCATAAACAAAAAGGTAAGCAGCTATCCATTGTCAACCAATTACTTCTCTTCCAGATTCAGCCTATAAAAGACGTACTACCTGGGATTTTAACTTCTGAGCTTTTTATGAGTGCTGCCAATGACCATTGCTCAAAGAAACATTAATGGACCTACATTTTTTCCTTTAAAGGATGTTAGCTTTCCACAGTAGGCAGAGTCTACAAAAACACTGTCACTTTTTTTCTAAACAATGCGTGCAAACACAGAGGTTTAAATAGCTATACCTCAAAACCAAATACAAGGTTAAGACCCTTGAATTGTTCGTTCTTTGTACAATTTTTGTAGACTCGACCCTCTGACCTCTCTGACTTCTTCCAGGTCCAGCTACCGCTGTCTACTCCAGTTATGTGGTTTTACTATTCAAGAAAGAGTGAAGTTGTGGGGCAGTGGTGGCGCATGCCTTTAATCCCAGCACTTGGG
>CABHPR010137616.1:0-44714 GCA_902168415.1 Peromyscus melanophrys | reverse complement strand
ATATATATATATATATATGTATATATATAATCCTGTTTTAATCTACTAAGGCATAACTTCAACGCAATTAAAGATTATCTTAAATGTTTCTAATATGTTTCATTATCGTATATAACCAAATAATGTCTTTGAAATGTTAAATAAAACAGTACTTGTGTTCAGAATTATTTTTCAGTGCTTTCAACTTCTCTGGATTCTTTCTACTTCCACAAAAAGACATCATCTGTTTATTTTTGTCATGTTTGTTGATTTTTGTTTGCTTGCTTAAGACAGGAACATGCCTTTGGGACCTTGGAACAGACAATAGAAATCTTCAAATAGAATATCTACCAAAGAAGATAAAAGCCACATAAGCAGAATAAAAAGACCAAGGCTTGCTGGGTGTATATCCATGTGTTTGTAACCGAAATAAGAATTAATAATCTTGAGCCTCTTGAACTAACAGATAAAAGGTTCTAGTGTCTGCTCGCCAGCTGGTTTGCTTGTCGCAGGGGAGTAATTCTTCAAGTTTTAAAGGAGTTCATTGAGCACCTGAAGTCACTAACAATATTAAGTGATGATTTAAAGATACCTTTATAAATCTGATCATTAAGATATTTAAGAACAACTAGCACTATATTGCCCAAGTATTGCTGTATATAAAAGTAAAGAAAATGCCAACAGTTATGCAATTCTGTTGGGGTATAGTGAGATGGTTGGAAGCTGCCTCCCATATTGAGTGTCCAACCATATACCGAGCTTCCTGCCCAGTGTGGGCATTGAGTGCTCTGCCAGTCAGAGAGCCTCCACCAACAACCGACAGGCACAATACCAGTGCAACCAAACCAGGGATGTACACACATTGTTGTAGGGACCATAACAGACAGAAGTTATTATGTTTTCGTAGCCTTCCCTGATCGGTTCTAAATCTCATCTTATTTATATAAATCTGGACACTCCAGCACTGCAGTAAAAAGAAATGATGAGTGCTAGACAGAGGAGGAAGAAAAGGAAAACTCCACAGAGACTCAAGATTCATAGGTGACTCCCTGCATCTGAGACTTCTGATTGACCCGGAATTATACTCCAGCAACTCTAGAATTCCTGCAACAGCTTTGAGCATGGGGACTCATTCCTGCCAAAGCCTCGAAATCCCACAGTGGGAGTTTGTTTCTGCAGCTACTTGCAACCTTCAAGGCCTGTCAGATATGGGAGAATTGCCACTTTTACTATCCCTATATGTAAGTAACCTGCTTTCTGCAAACTTGCTCAGTGAGAGTTTGCTCTCAAGTGACACCCAGAAGCCCTCTGAGAACTTTTAGCTGTGACACTTCTCAGAGTTGTAAAGACTCTCAGCTGGTATCCTGCTGCTACTGAACTGTCAAACATGCTGTTTGTTTTATCAAATCCCAAGTGGCAATCTGTTTGATGTTATCTAAACCATTGCAGTTTGTTAGTCCTGTTAGTAAAAAGTGCCACCAATTTGTAATATTACTCACTGTCATCCTAGTCCACTCTTTAAGGAGATAATACAAGAGCCAGGCTGAAGACAGGAGACATTCTACCCAACCATTTCAATAATAATGAAAAGAAAATGGTATTCAGTGCAACAAATTGAAACTACTAGATCTAGTTGGATGCTAGAGATACATCATGCCACTTGTAGTGTGATAAAGTAAACGAGTGTGCTTTATGGACTGAGTGAGTGTTTCTTCCCTTACTCACATTCAAACACTAATGAGATGCATTTGGAGATGTTCGCTGTGAAGATCAAAATGAGATCATAAGCATAGGATCATTGACTAATAGGATTCATCACTTGGTAGTAAGAAGGTGCTTTTTTTCCTGTTGTGGTGACAAAATGTCCTGACAAAAAGAGACAAGGCTTGTTTTCAGTTCACAGTTCCAGGATACAGTTCACTGTGGCAGGGAAGGCATGTGCTCTATTGATTGTGTCATCTAAGGTGGATGTAAAACAATACCATGGTAGAAAGAGCAGAGCCATGAGAGAAATAAGTAAGGAATTGTTAACATATGAATAATATACATTGTATTGGAGATTATTTTTTCAACAAAATATGTTCTGCTATTAAAATTAGAGAAGGAACCAAATAAAATATTAGGTGTTAAAAGCGAGGCAATAACCAGTGAGAATATTTAATATTGACTCACAGAATAAATGCAAAAAGTAGGGACTCAAAAGAAAATATTTCTATAATAATAGAGGTCATTTGACTTTTCTATTTTTTAGTTAAAAATAGACATGCCATATCATAGATTGTACACTATCAAAAGAATTACACATTTATAAGAAGTAGATTTTGAAATTGTTATAAGATCTAGCAAATCTTAAATATTCTGACCATTATTTTATATAACAGAGCACAAACAGAGAATGAGAAAGCTTTAAATTTATAGATGAAGTAAACTGTGGTTGTGGCTAGATTCCTAGAACAGAATATCTCACGATTGCTGCAGGATTTTTAACTGAACCCTCCAACCTCAAAGATGAGCTTAATGAGAGATAAAAATACATATTTAGTCTTGAAAACATGAGCTCATATCAATTTAATTGGGGTAGTTTCAAATTTTGAATTTCTACATTTAGAAGGCAAAATATAAGATATGAAAAATTAATAGGACTATATATATGGAAGAGAAATACATTTTAGATGTGACTAATTTGAAGAACAAGGTTAATATAATACCAATAATGATTAAATATAAGATTTCACAGGCAAAAATGTATACATAAAAGCACTGAAAATACAGCGTATAACACATTTAATGAAAATATGAAGGAAACATAAGCTCTAAAAAGTGACTTAGGCAGCATTTAAAATGTTTGAGAGAAATATCTAATAAATTACAAATAAAGTTATGATCACTGTAAATGTAGATCAATAAAGATACAGAAGAAACACAATACTCACACTCTGAATTTACTATGATAAAACAAGATAAACAAACAAACAAACAAAAAACATAACAACGTACAGCTGAGGACCTTTGACAAATAGCTGTTCCCTGTGTCACTTACCACCAGCACAAGGATAATCTTGAATACCGAAGCTGTAAATGCATATCAGCTTGAAAGTACTGAAAATCACAGTGTAGAAGTCGGCAGTTGGAGAAACTTTGTGTTAACTAGACAAGAAAAAGGACACTGCAGGATGGAGATAGAATGCCACAAATCAGGGGAGTAGATGAATGAAGCGCTTGGGAGGGAGCAAGCCAATGCCTACTGATAAGTCAGGCACTTTTGATTATGAAATACAGAGATGAAGACAGAAAATAATTTATAAATTAGTTGAAACCATATAAGAAGGGATAAAAATGAAAGAACAAAGAATTTTGGTCCTGTGTATAAAGTTCTTTGGGACTGTAAAAACTGAGTTTGCTCAAGTATCACAAAGAAAAACAGAGCATATTCTCAAACTGAGTGACTAGAAAGACAGGAGGCTGAAGATTCACTGTGGCATAAGTTTACAAGAAAATACTCAGCAATATCCATGTGTAAACCAACTTGGCATTGTAGTAATAAATAAATGATTAGGTATTACAAGTTCTATAAATTAGTTTTGATCTTAAATGATAAACAGAAATGTGATATGTGAAGGTGAGCTTTGTGTGAACTGCATTTTGTAAACTTAGTATGAACAGTGCTGTGGTTAGTAACAGTCAAGCTACATGGGACTCTGATTCTTTGTTCAGAATGGGGAGAATAGAAGCCAAAATTGAAAAAAAAAAAAAAACACCTTTTATAGATGACACCACTGCACAAATGAAGCTACCCAAAAAGAAATATAAACTTCTAGATAATCACAATGAAGAGTAGCAATGAAGGCAGGTGAATACAACATCTTGAATCACCGGGATGTTGTTTAAAATCACATTTTAAATTTTATGTTAACATGGCCTTCGGCCTATGTCCTTATTCCTTTGTCCTTCTATAAAATAGAGGAAATAATGTTTATCATCGACGGGGTTATTAGAGGTAGTCAAGCATGAGGATGTCACATAACCTGACTCTGTGTGTTTAACAAACAGAACATCGGTGGTCACCATCGCAACAGCTGTTGAAGATAAAATATGAAAAACAATGGAGCATAGTCCCCCTCATACAGCTGCTCTATGTTTTTACAAATCTTGCTGTTGAATAGAAAATAATACACTAAAGACTTGATACCTGTCACTGAAGGCAACATTCGAGACTTATTGGCCAGATTAGAGAAATCACTGCCAGTCTAAACTACATATATCGATGTTAGTTTCACAGTGTAACTTGCCTTCTTTCAAGCCTTGCTCTGAAATAAAATATGTGTCTCTGGGTAGAGGGCAATAAGATGCAGTGTGCCTATTTCTTATGCATCTCTTTCCATTCTGCAGACCTTGAAGTAACTGAATCAAAAGACAGAAGAAACTGAAAAATTACTAGATGACACAAAGTTTATTGGAAATTCAAGATATTAAGTTTCCCATTAGGTACAGAAATTGGAGATGCATGATCTAAATTAATTTTGTATCCATGAATTTTATGTATTATGAAAATGAAAACCATATCTGGTATATAAATTACCATATATTAAAACCAACTGGGGAATATGCTGCAATAAGCATAGGAAGGCAGAACAGAAAATTGTGTTGCCTTGGGAAAAAAAGGAGCCTTCAAGGTGTGCAGAGAAAAAACTTCTTGGAATATTAATGGGAGAAGTTGAAGGAGAACAAAGAAAGAGGATTTTTAGAACAAACTTCAGAGCACTTTTTGAGCTCTGGACACAAAGACAGTAACAGGAACTAGAAGTTCTAGAATTTTCCTTAGAGGGAGTGCACAGTATTCTATCATGAAGGTTTGGTGATAGCCAGAGGTTAGCCATAGGTTTGGTGATGGTAATCTGAATACTTAGAAGGCATATGGAAGGAGTAATTGATAAATAAGTTCCATACAGATCTGAGGATAACCCCTGATCACAAGATTGAAAAGGAGCTGTGTCAACTGAAATTGGCCCCAGCCATAATCTAATTGTTGACCTCCAGTGTCTAATACAGCCTCACTGGAGCTATCTGTCTTGACTGAGTTGGTAGACTTTTTATTTTCTCAGTATGGAAGCTTTACCTACCGCAAGAACTGCATTTATATATCTTTCCTCTAGAATGATTCCACGGTGTTTCTTAATATGACACTGTGCTGGAAATCTAGGAATTGGTACACATTTTCTTAAGATAGTTGTAAAACACTGACCTTCACTGAAGTCATGTGGTTGATACATTGTGCACCCCAGTAAACTTAGCTGGGGGTCAGAGAACAGAACAGCCACTATATTAAACATAGAGGCTAGGCAGTGGTAGCACACACCTTTAATCCTAGCATTCTGGAGGCAGAGATCCATCTGGATCTCTGTGAGTTGAAGGCCACACTGGAAACAGCCAGGCATGGTGATACACACCATTAATACCAGGATTTGAGATCTCATGTCTTGCTTGGGAAACACATATGCCTTTAATCCCAGGAAGTGATGGCAGGAAGCAGAAAGGTATATAAGATGTGAGGACCAGGAACTAAAGGCTTTTTAGCTTTTAGGCTTTTAACAGCAGTTCAGCTGAGATTTTATTCTGATGAGGACTCAGGGGCTCCCAGTTTGAGGAAACAGGATCAGCTGAGAAAAGTTGGCGAAGTGAGGTTAGCTGTGGCTTGTTCTGCTTCTCTAATCTTTCAGAATTCACCCCAGTACCTGGCTCCTGGGTTTTTTATTTAATAGACTGTTTAGAAATTCATGTTACAGACATGAAATATAATATTAATAACATGGCTTGTATCCATGGAGCTGAGAACCTTAAAAGTAATTTGCATCAGCTGTCCAGCATTGCTTATGATAACCATGAGATGACATGTGCCTACCGTCAGGGAAGATCACTGCCTTTTGGGCCCCTATACAATGTGATAACCTTGGTTGCCAATGCGGCTACACAATAGAAACAAACGAGAAATATGCCAATGAACAGGCCCATGAAAGCTTTTATTGAGTGGATTATTTGAAGTGGGAAGACCCACTCTATATATGGAGGTTCATTCTGCCAATTTATTTGAGGGGACTGAAGGGAAAGCTTGGCATTTTGGCTCATTGACTTTGCTTCTCACTGGTCATTTTATTGTTCTTTCTGCTGCAGCTGCTGCATCCCTCTCCTCACACCAGCACTCAGTGTCTTTGGGCATCCAACACGAGTGAAGGTCAGTGGTTCCGCAGTAATCCTTCAGGGCCTCAGTGAAACATTAGGACTGCTAAGGCATCCAGTCTTTTGGGCTGAACAGGCATGAGGCTCTTATCTTCTCCAGTGTGAATACAACCATTGTTGGATTTAACCATACAGTATCATAAAAACTAATGTAATAAACATATATATATATATATTCTATTGGTTGTGCTCCTTAGAAAATCCTGACTAATGCACATTGCAAGGATGTATTTTCATGAGCAGCATGGGATAAAAACCATACTCACAATTCCATTTTGAGCTGCCTGGGTTTGAGAGAGAACATCTTATCCAGGCCTGCAATTTAAGCTGACACTAGTTTTTTCTGCGTCCCCTGTTGTGAGACATCCTTAGCAGTTATTTATAAGCTACTTTAATGTGTCACTATATTGTGCCTTTTATCTTCAAGGAGGCTTCCATGTGTAATCATCATCGTTTTGGTACCTGTGAGTCCTCTTTTGTGATGGAGCCATACCTAATTATTATGGTTATTACAGGCTTTGTAATACCAAACAGCATCACAAATACTTTTGTCATTCTTTTACAATGTGAAATTTTGAGAGCAAAGCCTCTATCTTATTTTTTTAGTATTACCTAGTGCAGACTCAAGAAGGCAGTTTTTGACATTTGTATACTATTGATAATGTCAAAATGGTTATATTTTATAATGCTTTAAATCTGGCTAATATTATACTGAACTTTCATGCAAAGTTTCCAGAAAATGTGCTTTAAATCTTGTAGGAAATTCTCTGTGTTTCCTCAAGAGTTTTATGAAACACATACAGAACAACACAACCCTAAAGAGAAAAGCATTTGGTTCAAGTTGGTTGTCAGTCAGTTTCTAGAGATTCTGACACACATGGTTCTTGAAAGTTAATTATTCTGTTTGATACTTGGGGACTAAAAATGGAAAATAAGGCTTAGAGTTTAGTCTTCTTAGCCTTGCCATAGATCCATTCCTCCTGGTGGAATCACTCATTTCTGGAGCATTGTCTAATTGTTATGAGATCATAGAACCTACTAGATAGGCAAATCTCTCCTTCCTAGTAAGGCCATGTGTATCTTCTTTCAAATTTTTTGCTACTTCTACCAATACTTCGATCTATTGGTCTCCTCCAGGTCGTCCTTCACAATGAAGAAGACCACAGAAGGGTGCATTTTTCTCTACTTTCTTCTCTGACACTAACTTCTCCTTTGATAAGAAAGAAGAAAGGCTAGCTACCTGCTTAAATTGAAGTAGAAGTGTGAGATGAAGAGTGGATGTGCCTTCCAAAACTCAGATTGAGAATTAGTTGCCAACGCAGTAGTTCTAAAAGGTGGGGCTGAGTGGAAGGTGTTTAAGTCATGCAGTTCCCAGATTATTAAACGAATTTATGCTATGATCTGTTATATGATGTTCTGTGCCATGTCATGATACAGCAAGAAATTATCACTAAATGTGGCTTTTCAGTCCTAGATGTACCAGCCTCTGCAGCCAAAAGAGTTTTTCAAAATAAATTATTTAGTCTATCTTACATCTTATACCAACAAGAATCCAACTAAGACAGCAAGGAGACAATTATATGCAAACACAGAATGACTAATATGTAAACAAACCATTATAAACATAAATTTGTATGTGATAAAGTGGTGCTTCAGGAATTAATTTAAAAAGTAGGATAGAAATACAAATAACTCTTAGTTCATTTGCAGTAACTTGTACCATTTCAAAAGGGAATACTATACCCATTATTTAGTGTTGTTTTTACTCCTTTACAACCAAAAGTAAACAACAATTAATTTTTCAGTCTCCCTCAGATTTCCCTTTTTGGGATATTTAATAAAAGTGGAACATGGTCTTTATTACTTGCTTCTTTAATTTGACAAAGATGATCATTTGTGTTTTGGCATTCTTTGGGATTTCATTCCTTCTTAAGGCTGAATAACATTCTGTCATGTGAACATACTACATTTTATTGAATTTATTGGTTTTTAACAGCAATTATGAATTTTCCACCTTTTACAATTAAGACAATTACTGCTATAAGCATCTGTGTACATTTTTCTTTGTGAATATGTTTTCCTCACACATGGATCTACACTTAGGAGAGAAATTGTTAGTTTGTGTGATAACTCCATGTTTATCTGAAAAACTCAGTTTTGAAAAGAGCAATGCCACTATTTCCTCTCTTGGTCAGCATATGAGAGTTTGACTTCCACACACCTTCACTAGCTTTTGCTTTTGCACTTCTCTGAGGCTGACATTAGGGTTTCTATGAAGTGTCATCTCAGGATGGGTAGTTTTTTGTGTGTGTTTATTGGCTAATTGCTGATGCTTTTCAAAGAAATGCTGTTTCAAATACTTGCTCGTCTTCAACTGTAGTTATTTATATTGTTGCCTTGAGTGGTGGATTTTCTTTATCAGAAAATCATATATCTGAATTCAAAAGTACTCCTAACTACCTTTTCATCTAATTTCATTTGGGAAGAACAGCTATTCAAGGGGATTATTCTTCTCCAAGTTTTCAATTATTTCTTTCTTTTTCAGTTTTAATCACAAATGTTTAAATTCAGACTGTGAGTTTGTTGGAAGTTAAAAGGAAGAAGCAGAGGTACAGACTGGGAATAGTGCACTAAAGAGGAAGCAGGGTAGGGGAATGCCAGGGAGCCAGATCTCTGGGGCTGCTGCAAGAACAGACTGACGGAATGAGGTTATTGATGGTGGCTCTGCTTTTTCCTTTGGTTGGCTGCTCTGAAGACAGATAATCATTCTTATTCATCAGAGTCCTGTGTGACATCCCTTTGTGAATGCTCTTAGTTTATTCCATCAGTGTTTAAGGAGACCACAACAATTCCTTTGGCCATTTTTCTCTTCTTGTTGAAGATCATGCTGTCACTTTAGTCAGAATCAAAGAAATACCACAAGTTTTCCAATTAGTGATTTTTCATTTTCTCCCGATAGTGTGTAAAATAAATTAAGCCCATGAGCCAATCTGGAGCTCACATCTAAGTCCTTACACTGCAGTATTTAAATGACTTCAAATATATCCCTGGGGTTCCTCCTTAGCTGAATTAACAACCCACTTCCTATCATATAGTCTTTCAAGGAGCGACAAAGACTACCCTCTAACACTCTTACTTCCAAACACTAGTATCTATAAAGACATACCAAAAGACTATTGCTAAAAGCCAGTTCATCATCTATAGTCTCAGAAAATCTAATTCCACAGGCAAGTCGGAGAATTCTGCATTTCAGTGAGCCTTGAAGGAGATTCTGAAACAAGAAAGAGATCAGAATCCTTTCATGTGAGAAACCTGCCTTGGGAGTTGAGATTCTCCCTTATAGAATTAGAGGCCTCCACTTTCCTTTGGTTTTTCTATCATCTTCCCTCATTTTCCTATTTAAAAAAATAATAAAAAGCAAGCCATCAAAACATTATCAAACACTTTTATATCCTTCTCACCCTCATTTTCCTATAATTTGTATGAAGATTATTTTCTTTAAAAGTATTTTCTCATAAAATAAATTTTTGATCATATTCTTTCCCCTCACCCAGCTTCTCTTAGATCCTCCCCACTTTCCTATTCTTCCAACTCCATGATTTTCTCTCTCAATAAATAAGAAATAAAATCATGAAAATCAAAACAAACAAAAATACAGTAAGAAGTACTAAAATAAAGCCAAACAGGAAACAGAGTTTTTTCCCCTATCCTATCATCTTTGATACATTTTATCTCATTAATTAATTATTTGGAAATGAACTTATATGCCCATGTCTATCAACTTCATAATGTCATCCACAGTGTTTCGTTTTTTTCTGACCTAGTCTCTTGCCCCTGACACTCACTTGGATTTGCATACAGGTCTGTTGTGCTTTTCCAGGTTTTCTGGGAAACAGCTTATGTGAGTTTAGGGTTTTCTGGGCTCTCAGTATTGTTCTCTTCACCTTTCACCAGCTCCCTGCTTCAGAGTAAATAACTGGTAGAATAATAGCTAATTCATGTAAACATACATATGCACTTTATTATAATATTTAGAATTTCTAATAAAAATGTCATTAAAAGAGCATACACATACTAAAAGGAAAAATATCAGCTCAGGACCCACAAGACCAAGTTCTCCTTAGGAAAAAAAAGACTGAATAGAAACAGGATATTAAGGTAGACTATTGCATACACTACTAAACTAATTTAGTAAAATATCAGCCTTAGATAATTTGCACTGTTACAGATTCTTGTATATTGATACAAATGCAAACTATTTTTATATTTATAGTTAAGATAATTTACATATTGATACAGAACTATATTTGTTGTAAAATACATGTATATCTACTCCTGTTTGGAATATTTTGTATATTAATAAATATGTAAATTTATATTTGCCATACTGTATGTATGTTCTACTTCTGTTTAGGATATTTTATATATTGATACATATTTAAGATTATTGTCATATTGTATATTACACTATACATTTCTACCTCTGTTTAAGATATTTTGTGTATTGTCACAATTTTGAGGTCATTGTCCTTTTACTGTTCATTTGTTTACAGACTGTTTACCTTGTTCACATGAAGACTTAGTTCTTAGTTTATTTAGGTAAATAAGACTTACAGATTATAGTCACCCATGCTTGTCATCTTTATAGTTATGTTTGTTAGGTTCTCCAGATTTACAAATAAATAGGTCAGATGGATAAGTAATCTTCAAACACTTCATAGACTTAGAGAATATGGCATTGAAATAACTTAGAATTCAATTGACATGAGACATGATTGCTCCTGGCAACCCAATCTGATCCCGAGAGAATGTCGGGCTTTTAAGACACTGTTTGGAAGTTTGTCTTCTTTCTGGCATGTATTGGCTTGCTGGGTAAAGACCTGCCCTTACCTCGACTAAAGGCAGTACAAATACTGTCCCTTCTGGACGATCAGGACTTAAGGAAAAGCGACTATTGAACTCTGCCAAGACAGGGCAAGATGCTCTTTCAAAATTGCTGCTTCTGAAAGTGGTCTGTCAGATATTCTAGGCCTGTAGCCAAATTTGATGCACCAATGATGCTGAAAAACTTTAGGTGACTGTACCGGCTGTCAGCTGTCTCAGTCTACTCTCACAAGATTCCAAAAGTTGCTTGCATGCTTCTCCCATTTTCTCAGGTATTATATCCCTTCTCAAGTCTTTGATGGAGCTGAAGACTAACAGTGCAGTTACAATCTTCTCATATCTTAGCTAGAACATACTATGTACTAGACTCAGATTCTTCAGGATAGGACAGTTTCTGGAATGATCTCTACAACATGACATTTACCTATGTTCTGGACATCTCTTGATTTTAATATATGTCTCTCATTTGATGTTATTCTTGTTGGTCATAGTTCCATTTGTTTGTATCATTATTCTTTATTTCTCCTTGATAATCATTCCTATTATATATAATTTTATGCTAGGTTAGAACTTTCTTATTTAGACAAAAGGGGGAGATGAAGTGGGTGGCTGTTTGAGCCATGCCCTAAAGTATCACCCTTAGTGAGGCAGCTATAGCTATTATATCTGCGTCTGACCTTGAGGTACCTGCCCCTGGGACGTGGCCACCGGAGACCCTTATGACCTGGGATGCATGTATCTAGCTCTCTCTTGACTACCTCATGCTTTGGATGCTGAGATCTTGGACCAAGCCATTCAGTATGGGACATAGCTTGGGTTTCCTGAACCCTATGATAAATCTTCCATGGTTGTGTTAATCCTCAAATAAATTCCTTTGATCATTAAGCTGATTCTGTGGATTGCTAGCAATTTAATCCCAATAAAAAGAGACAATAAATTTAACAGATAGCAAGTAGAAGTACATGGGAGGATTTAGACAGAAGAATGGGGAAAAGAAATTATGTGATTATATTTTCAAAAACTAAAAAAAAAATATATTTTTTAAAAGTCTAACTGTGGTGGTATTGTATTCCCCAAAATATTGTGCATGCTAATAAACTTATCTGGGGTCAGAGAAGAGAACAGCCACAATATTAAGCATAGAGGTTAGGCAGTAGTAGCACACGCCTTTAATCCTAGCATTCCAGAGGCAGAAATCCCTCGGGATCTCTGTGAGTTCAAGGCCACATTGGAAACAGCCAGGCATGGTGACTCATGCCTTTAATCCCACAGAGTGAGGCAGAAAGCAGAAAGATATATAAGGCATGAGGACCAGAAACTAGAAGCCTTTGGCCTGGTTAGGCTTTTAGGCTTTGAGCAGCACAGTTCAGCTGAGATCCATTTGGATGAGGACGCAGAAGCTTCCAGTCTGAGGAAACAGGATCAGTTGAGGAATTGGCGAGGTGAGGAAGCTGTGGCTTGTTCTGCTTCTCTGATCTCCCAGCATTCACCCCAATACCTGGCTCCAGGTTTGATTTTATTAACAAGACCTAAGATTCATCAATATCTAACTTTCAGAATAGCCAAATAATGTGTATCAGTAAGCTGTGAGATTTTTTTGGTCTACTTTTAATGTGTGACTATGTGTGTGTGTAGTATATGCTGTCTCTATACCTATATGTGTACTTGTGTCTTGCTTTCTCTTTAAATCCTGATTCCATGTCAAGAAAAGAAGATCCTAAGACAACTTGATGGGACATGGCTACATTAAATAAAGATTTTTCTTTCTTCTTTTCATTATTAATATGTGTGGATGCCAGATGTAATGACTATCTAATTTTTTTCTAGTATAATAAAAACTTGGGAGTCAGAAATTGAGATAAAGACCTGAAAAATTCAAGGTAAGTGGAGCAATTGGCTTTTTCCAAACTACCATCAGCAGAAGATGTATGGAACTCCTCCTCCTAACTCCTTGTTCCCTCTTGTTCCCATCTAAGTCCTCCAAGAAGTTTAAGGCTAATCCAGGTCAGCCAATTGCTGACTCTGTCCTTTAATTCAAAGTTGCTTTATTGGTAAAATAGATTGGCTGTACATAAAATTCTGCAAAATTTCCCCCTTTTGTCTAAATAAAATGAAAGGTTTTAACTCTAACAGTGCAAAACCATGTACAATAAGAACAATTGCCAAGTAAGGAATACATTCACAATGTCCAATCCATTTGTATTTTTCAAATATAGAGAAAACACTCTAATATCTATCTTATCTTGGTGAGTTCAAAGTTTTGTACCTAATATACTTTCTATAATGACTAAGGAAAAATGGAACTGTCTGTTTTCAACCCCAGCAAAGACCTGAGAAGGATATAATACTACCTGAGTAAACAAGAAGTACTGAGCATTCTTCACTTGAAGAGCATCTTGGTTGTTTCCAGGTTCTGGCTATTACAAATAATGCTACTATGAGCATAGTTGAGCATGTGTCCTTGTGGTATGATTGAGCATTCCTTGGGTATATGCCCAAGAGTAGTATAGCTGGGTCTTGAGGGAGGTTGATTCCCAATTTTCTAAGAAAGCTCCATATTGATTTCCAAAGTGGTTGTACAAGTTCGCATTCCCACCAACAGTGGAGGAGTGTTCCCCTTGCTCCATATCCTCTCCAACATAAGCTGTCTTCAGTGTTTTTGATCTTAGCCATTCTGACGTGTATAAGATGGTATCTCAGAGTCATTTTGATTTGCATTTCCTTGATGATTAGCGATGTTGAGAAATTCCTTAAATGTCTTTCAGCCATTTGAGCTTCTTCTGTTGAGAATTCTCTGTTTAGCTCTATAGCCCATTTTTAATTGGACTGTTGGGTATTTTGACTTCTTTGCATGTTCTGGATATCAGCCCTCTGTCAGATGTGGGGTTAGTGAAGATCTTTTCTCATTATGTAGGCTGTCGTTTTGTCTTGTTGACTGTGTCCTTTGTCCTACAAAAGCTTCTCAGTTTCAAGAGGTAACCCAGACTCAGAAAGACAAACATGGTATGTACTTACTCATAAGTGGATACTAGATGTAAAGCAAAGTATAACCAGTCTGCAACTCACAACTCCAGGGCACTACCTAGTAAACAGGACCCTAAGAAAGACACGGGGATCACCCAATGACAGAGAAATTGATGAGATCTACCTGAGAAAACTGTGGGTGTGTGTGGGGGGGGGGATGAAGGGTAAGGGTCAGGGGAAAGAGAGCTTAGGGGAGCGGGAGATCCCAGCTGGATCAAGAACAGAGTGGGAGAACAAGGAAAAGGAGACCATTATAAATGAAGACCCCATGGGAATAGGAAGAAGCAGAGTGCTAGAGAAGTCCCCAGAAATCCACAAAGATACCTCCACTATAGACTACTGGCAATGGTTGAGAGAGTGCCTGAGCTAACCTACTCTGGTGATCAGATGGCCGAAAACCCTGTCATGATGAACTCTCATCCAGTGACTGATGGAAGCAGATGCAGAGAACCACGACCAAACCCCAGGTGGAGCTCCAGGAGTCCATCAGCGATAGAGTGGAGGGATTATATGAGCAAGAGATATTGAGACCATGATTGGAAAAAGCACAGGGACAAATAGCCAAACTAGTGGAAATACATAAACTGTGAACCAATCGCTGAGGAGCCCCCATGGAACTGGACCAGGCCCTCCGGATAAATGAGACAGTTGATTAGCTTGAATTGTTTAGGAGGCCCCCAGGCAGTGGGACCAGGACATGTCCTTGGTGCATGATCTGGCTTTTTGGAATCTAGGACCTATGCTGAGACACTTTGCTCAGCCTTGGTGTAGGGAGGAGGGGACTGGACCTGCCTCAACTGAATCTACCAGGCTGGGCTGACTCCCAAGGGGAGACCTTGCCTTGGACGAGGTGGGAATGGGGGATGGATTGGGGGGAAGGCTGGGTTGGTGGGAGGAGGGAGGACAGGGGAACCCATGGCCAATATGTAAAATTAAATTAATTATAAAATTTTAAAAAAAGAAGTGCTGAGCAAGCAATTTCCAAAATAATAAATGACAGAAACAGCTGGCTGCCTTGACAGTCACCCAAGGTTCCTCTGCAATGTTGGGGGCAACCATTTTCAGCCTACAGGCCTAGAATATTGGGCAGGCTTTTCTGTGAAGCAGAAATTTTGAAGGAGTGTTCCACCTTGTCTTGGCAAAGTTTCAGCAGTCTTATTTCTTTGTGTCTTGTTTATCCAGTTTGTACAGTATACTGTCAGCAGTCAAGACAAGGTCAGTTTCTTGCACAAATGGCTAGCTTTGCCACAGTGAAAGAAAAGTCCATAAGGAGATTCGTTGATGCCCATCATCCTTTTATAAAGCAGATTGGTGCTGCCAGGAGCAGATGTGTCTCACTGTCATGAAAAGCCTTATGTTATTAAAACATTTAATTGCCATATTCTATAGGTCTTTGAAGTGTTTGAAGATCACCTATCTAAAATACATCTCTGTATAGCCTTGAAAACATACCTAACATGACTGTAAGTTTGATTGTTATAGATGACTATTAACCTGTATTTCTAAATTATCCTAAATAGCTTTCAAGGACTAGAACTTTATATACATTTTTGAATGAGCTACATACAAAACCTTAAACAAGAAATAGAAATATATAATACAGTATAACAAAAATAACCTTAAGTTTGTATCAATAAACCAAAGTCTATACCAATGTAAAATATTTGAGACTAGTAGTAGTTTTTTTTTACTTGAAAGTAGATTCAATAATCTACCCTTTTATCCTAATATTTCTGTATCCCCCTTTTTCATTTTAGAATGGGATCCCTAAATTTAACTTCCTTTGCTTATTTTCTTCTCTGAACATGACCATTAACAACTTGTGACCCAACCCACTAAATGATGATAAACATCCATCGAACAACCAAGTCCACCCACACTCCCTCTTGGGAATGTGGATATCATGTTCTTAAAATTTCTTCCTATTGTCTAGAGATGTCATCATCTTTAGGGGACCCTAAAAAATTGAAATAAGATCAAGTTCTAGGAGAGGTAGCTGTTGTCCAGTCTTAGTGTGCTGGGAGGGTGCAAGTTTATCTGAAGTCCTGAATGGAGTAGTCTATGATGCTGGACCATCTTAGCTAACTGTTTTAAAGTTGTCTTTAGCAGTTTGTAGTCCAAAGATGACCTTTGGGTGGTGTTCATCAGTTTAGTGGTATTACCACAATCCATGGGGATTCATTGTTGTGGGTCCCCAACAGCCTTTTGGAGACTTCAAAGTTCACTGTTAGTCAGTGTCATGGTTCATTGCCGCAAACTTAAACATTTTAAATGTCATATGCAGCAGATATCAGAGGGGCTGAAGGACCATAATCTATCAAATACATCTGGGGAACAGCAACTTAGTTTCTAATTACCTGTTTCAGACTCAAGCCTGAAATCACACATAAGAAGATAGATAAAGTCTATTTCTAGAATCTGCAGAACTCTATATGACCATTAATATCATGACAGAAGGTTTAAATTACATATATATTACAAATATATACATTATATATATATATATATATATATATATATATATATATATAGAGAGAGAGAGAGAGAGAGAGAGAGAGAGAGAGAGAGAATATGTATACCTAAAGGAAAGTATTAAAGAGTCTAAATAAAACCAAAAGATTTTGAGGTTAGTGGCAGTAGAACAGTCTCTAATTTTGATTTTTCTTCTGTCCCATACCAGGTTGCTCTTCTGATGTGAGATATTTTGGATTTTACTTTAAGAAGCATGCTTGTGTTTAGAGGAGAGAGGCATGCTCTAACTCCAAATCCAGCTTTAGTTTTTAATTGAACTGGGACTGCAGAAAGACCATTTACCTTATATGTCTGTAGAGAAGAGTAGAGACAAAAATTTGAGGAGATTTACGAGATTCTATCCCATTGGAAGTGTGTTGTACCATTAGGACAAATTACTCTTTTTCTTAGGGTATTTACTCTGGATGATGTGTACTTCTTCTTTAGATATCTCATTTGTCCAGTGGTCTTTAGCTTCCGTAGTTGGATGCTTTTATTCTCCTGGAAAGACAAAAACAAAATCCTGCCCCAACTTTAACTTTGGAGAGTTTCCCTTTTTGCCAGGTTGAATCACTTATCCTAATTAAGAGGTCTCTCATGTTCAAATCTAATATTTATTCATTTTTATAGTATTCATAGTTTTTCTTTTCCTATGGAAACAAATGCAAAACTTCCTCTCCAATGTAATACATATCCTGGTTTCCATTTAGAAGCCAACACATTTTTGAAGTATATAGGCTAATTTACTTTAGCAGTTTTTTCTACCACCCAATGTCTCTCCACAACTCTTGTTCCTTTCTCATTAGCATTTAAAAATTCAAAGCTGATAAAGCATTGTGCAATCTATCTCTGGGAGTCTTTGTTAGTCCTTTCTGTTTGTTAAGCATATCTTTTAAAGTATGAATGGACCTTTCTATAGCTGCTTGTCCTGTATGATTGTGTGATATACCTATAATATATTTTATGTTGTAATATGCAAAAAAACTGTTTCACTTTACTAGAGACATATGCTGGAGCATTGTCAGTCTTAATTTACACAGATATCCCCATAGTGGCCATAACTTCTAACAAATGTGTGACTACATAATCATCCTTTTCAGAACTTAAAGCAGTTGCCTATGGAAATCCTGAATATGTATCTAGGGTATGGTGCACATACTTTAATTTTCCAAATTCCACATAATGAAACACATCCATGTGACAAACTTCATTTCTTTGAGTACCCTTAGGATTACTTCCTTCAGGTAGTAGAGTTTGGTTATACAAAGAACAAATAGGACATTTTATTATAATTTCCTTGACTTGTTGCCAACTCATAGAAAAACTCTTCAAACCCTTGTTATTAATGTGGTGTTTCTTATGAAGTGCTAAGGGTTCTAGCACATTTTCTACAAACAGCAGATCAGTTTCATCTTTATCTGGTGTTAGAGGGCCTGACTGATCGGTAAGTGATATGTGTCATATGATATGTGTTATATACAAAGGATCATTTCTATTTCTAATTACTTCTTGTAACTGAATAAATAAAGTTAACTCTGAATCATCTGAAATAAGTTCAATGGTTTCAACATGTAAAACAATACTTTCTGCATATTGAGAGTATGTAACTATATTAAGAAATGCTGGAAAATCTAATAATACCATGAGAATAGCATATAATTCTGACCTTTGAACAGTATCATAAGGGCTTTGAGCCACTTTTAAATTTCCTGACTTATAACTTGATATCCTGATTTGTTTGTATCAGTATAGAATGTAGGGGTTCTAGAAATTGGATTTCCTCTCACAATGTGAGGAATAATCCAATTAGTTCTTTTTTATAAACTGAAGTCCCTTGCTTTTGGGACATTCGTTGTTAATTTCTCCCAATAAATCACTGCAAGATCTTTGCCAATGTTCATTTTCTGCCCATAATGAGGAAATTTCAGCATTAGTAAAAGGTACTACAGTTTCTGCTGGGTTGATTCCTGTTAATTAACAAAGTCTAGATTTTCCTCTCCGAATCAATTCAGAAAACTTTTCTACATAGATATTTAATGTTTTTACTCTGTTTGTGTGGCAAAAAAATATCCATTCTAAATTATTATCTTCTCTCTGGATAAGAATTCCTGTAGGAGAGTGCATAGAAGGTAGTATGGCCAGGATATAATCAAACTCTGGATCCAAGCAATCCAGGTGTGCATCCTGCAGTTTCTTTTCTACTAAAGCCAATTCTCTTTCAGTCTCATTGGATAATTTTCTTGGACTATTTAATAAATAAATCACTAGTTCTTGAGTTGTCAATCTAATTGAGGACTGTAGCCAGTTATTATCTCCCAGCAATTTTTGAAAATCATTAGGAGTTCATAATTGATATCTCCTGATTTATACTTTTTGTGGTTGAATTTTATAAGCCTATCTTATATCCTAGGCAACTAATAGAATCTCCTCTCTGAATTTTTTCAGAAACAATTTCTAATCCCCAACAAGGAAAAATTTTCTTTGCTTCTTCAGATATTCTTTCTAAGATGTTTGCATCTGAATCACTAGGTAAGATATCATCTATATAATGGTAAATTATAGATTGAGGATACTGTTTATGAATTATTGCCAATGGCTGTTGTACAAAATATTGACACAAGATAGGGCTGTTTAACATCCCTTGTGGAAGAACTTTCTACTGATACCATTTAACAGGCTATGAATTATTAAAATAGGCACCATGAAGGCAAATTTTTCTCTATCCTGTTCTCATAAAGGTAGAGTAAAATGCAATCTTATAAGTCAATCACTATAATAGACCATCCTTTAGATAATAGAGAAGACAAGTGAATTGCAGGCTGTAAATAGCCTATTGACTGCATCATCTTATTTATGGCTCTTAAATCTGTTAACAGTCTCCATTTTCCAATTTCTTTTTAATGACAAATACAGGAGAATTCCAAGAATATTGAATTCCAAATCATGTCACCATAAATTCATTGCTATGTTTACTACATACAATTTTAATTTTCTTATTTGTCATTCTGGCCCTATACACTTGACCTATCTTGCACTTTGTTTTACTTGAGATAAAGTTTTAACCCCTAGAAGCTGAACATTTACCACCTGAAGAGGCTAATTTGGATGTCAAGATTGTAGTGAAATTATTGTTACATCCGTCCCTGTGTCTACCAGACCCTGTTTCAAAGCCATTTATTTGTATTTTTAGCTTTGTTCTTTGATCATTTATAGCAGTCCACCAAAATGCTTGTTTTCTAGTTTCTCCTGAGCTTTTTATTGTGTCTATAGAAGTTGTCCTGTCTTTGGTTGCATCCAGAGCGGTTTGGTTTTTAACAACAGATATTTAGTCTTTTAATTGCTCTGTGGATGAGTTTGTTTGCTGCTGACAGGGAATGATTGAACCAAATTTGATATTGGACCTGTGCCAGGCACCTCAGGGCATTTCCCAATGACAAAGGGTTACCTTGTCTGTCCCTTGTTGATCTGCATTCATTAGTCTAATGCTGGCTTTTGCCACACCTTCTATATACCCAGAAGGCTGGGGCCCTCTTTTTGGATTATCTGTAGAAAAAACATTATTTCTAAGAACATCTCACCTACAATCTCTTTTTAAATGACCTTTTTTTTTACCACAATTAAAACACCTGACATTTTGGTTTCTCTTAAAATTTCTAGAAATTATTTCTCCTATCAAAGCTGCATCATAACTGTGAGATCCAATATCAGCCACCCTTCTAATACATTCATCTATTACTGGTGATCTTGCCTTTAAAGTTCCAATCACTCTTTTGCACTATGAATTAACATTTTCAAAAGCCAAAGGCTCAATCAATATCTGCCTAATTTCTGGATCTGATACCATTTGATTTACAGCTGAAGTCAACTTTGTGAAAAAAAATCAGTGAAGGCTTCTTTTGTGCTTCGTATAATTTTAATAAATGACTCAGTCCTCCCTTCTAATTCTTCAACCTGTCCCAAGCATTCAAAGCTGCTGTATGACATAGCACCAAAGTGTTATCATCAAATCAGGACTCTTTGCCCATCAGCATAGTGCCCTTCACTGAGAAGTTGTTCTTGGTAAATTTCAATACCTGTAGCCCTACTTTGTAGTTCTATGACCCTAGCTTCATCTTTCCACCCTGTTTTCCATTGTAACAGAGGATCAGCTTCCAATATTGCTGTAACCAAATTTTTTCCAGTCTTGTGGAATAATCCTGTTCCAAGCCAACCATGAATTTAACATCTGTTTTACAAAGGGTGAATGCATATAATATGAAACAGCTGCTTCCTTAAATCTCCTCAAATTTAACATTTCTACAGGACTCCAATTAATTTCTATATAGCTTTGGGCATGCATATTATCTGGTGATCATTCTTGTATGGTAACTGGAAGAATTAAGTTGGTTTTCTAATCATCTTAACCTGGTCCTCTTCAGTTTCATGATTCAGTGTATTGTAGGTTCTGCTCTAAATTTCTCTGTCTGTGTCTGAGTATTTTTCTTATTTTCATTAGTAAGTTTTTCTAAGGCTTATGTCTTATCAGTAGTAAATCTTTCTAAAGCATGTATCCTATCAATAGTAAGTTTTTCTAAGGCTTGTGTCCTGTTTATAGTAAGTTTTTCTAAGGCTTGTATCTTATCAGTCAAATCACCATATTTGGCACAGTTACATAACCATTGTTTTAAGGATAAAATACAAATCACTAAGCAGTTAATAATTGTGATGGATATTATGTCAATCCCAACTAAGTTATTTGTCTCCTCATTGATTTTTTTCTACTTGCAAGTTATCCATAGTAGCACTAAACAGGGTCCTAAACTCCCGCATTGTGATATTCCCAATTCTTAACATGGGAAGGATCCCCCCCCCCTTTTAAATATCCTAATTTCTCATTTTAAAATCCCCAAGTGTCTTATCACATATGATGATTCTGACAGCATAGGCAGAGATGCAAGGGGTTGAGAGAGCTCCTAAGTCCGCAGCTGTAGTGGCAGCACTCGCAAGCTTAATTGCACACTTAGGTTGAGGGCCAATATGGCTGCTCACATGCCATGCAGGAAGAGGTATAAGCTGTCTGAAGAGCTAATGTATGGAAATTTGTAGGAGAAATATGTGCCTGGGATGCAGCATGGGATAGGAAGACCCGCCAGCTGCTCGTGGCAGCGGGGTGGCTAAAGGGAGTGCACCTGGCTGGCTGTCATGGTGCTGCAAGGCTAGCAATGGTTAAGCCCCTCTACAGCTTGACGCAGTGGTAGCAGCAGTAAGAGTCCAATCTCAGAGTGGGTCTCAAGGTGGCTGAGCTTGCCTGGGTAAATGATCTGAGGAGGAAGGCCAATGGGGCAGGAAGTGAGGGCACTGGCCAGTGATGGGGTGGCCAACCCCAGTGGAGTTTTGGGGCCTGCTGTAGAAATGCTGCTGCAATGGAAAAACCGGTGCAAATAAAAAATAAACAGGCATTCATGGTTTAATAACACCACACATTGGGTGTCAAATGCAGCTGCCAGATGTAACAATTATCTCATTTGTTCTAGCATAAAAAAGTTTGGGAGTCGGAAATTGAGCTAAAGAACTGAAAAATCCAAGGAAAAGGAGAGATTGTCTGCCCCTTTCTCCACATTTTTCTGAACCACCACCATCAAAAAATCCCCAGAACTTACTTTCTGTCCCTCCACACTTCTTGTCCCCTCTTGCTCCCTCCTAAATTCTCCAAGAATTTTATGGCTAATCCCAGTCAGCCAATCACTGACTCTGTCCTTTGATTCCAGGTTGCTTTATTGGAACAGTGGATGATTGGCTGTATTGACAATTCTCCTGCAACAATCATGGGGGTCTGAAACTGGCTTGTTGGACCACAGGTTGTCATCCCACGTTCTATAACATACTGACTACTAGTGAAGTTACAGACTCTCTAACTACCATACTTTCTCCCATAAATTAACCCATTCCTCCCTGAAATCTCTCCCTTTCCTGACACACAGTTGACAGCAAATTTAAAACCTTACTGATGTCACAGAGTTGAGATCTCTCCCTCCACACTGCAAATAAATGTTACATTTATCTTCCCATTTGATACCTTCTCCATGTTCTCTCAGCATGCAGGCTAGATAGACCAGTCACATGGTATGGAACTCATTCCAGGGATCTGAATGAAACTGAAGAAGCCAGAGGGTCCAGCCCCTCCCTCCAGTGCCCCCTTATTGCTGTCTGTTGATGGAGGGAATTTGGGGTCCCTTCTTTGAATTCTTAGTTTCAGTAACAAAACAATGTAAGAATGAATCCCAATAGAAGCTCAAGGATAATTTTATTGGCATTTAAAAGAAAAACTTCTAGGGAAGGCAAGTTACAATACTTAGCAGCTTCCCTGAAGAGGGGATGGAAGAAAGAAGGGAAAAAAGCCACGTCCTTAGGCTAGTTTGGTGGACAAGCAGCAACATGAATGGTCAGGAAACTTTAAAGAAGTGTAAGGAAGACCAAAACATTGCGTAAACAGAGATCTTTGTGCTAGAGCTACAATCAACGTACATCCTAAAAATAGTGTCCTGAGAAACAGAGAAACAGGAATTCCCCACCTTTGAGGGACAAGAAAATCTGTTCTAATAGCATAGTCAGCATAGAGAAAACTTTGAGGAGTCTCTGCTTTCCTTAAGAGAAGGAATATTATGTAGAGAATAAGAAACCTAGGAACATTCAGCCTTAAATGGATGTCTCCATCAAATCCCTCCCATCAGAGCTCAGGAAAGCCCAGCAAAAATAAAGCAGAAAGAGCGGGAAAAGCAGAGGGGACAGAGGACACCAAGAAAACAAGGCCCTCTAAATCAACATGAGCAAAGTTTATATGAACTCACAGAGACTGACACTGCATGTACAGGGCCTGTACAGGTCTGCACAAAGTCCTCAGCATATATATTATGGTTTCCAGTTTAGTATTTTTATGGGGTTCCTGAGGACGCAAATGAGTGGGTCTCTGATTCTTGTGCCATCTCCTGGGCTCTTTTTGTTCTGTTTGTTTGTCTTGTCCAACTCTGATGTATTAGTTTCTGATTTATCTTTTTAAGTTTTATTATATTATACCATATTCTCTTAGAAGCCTTTCTGTTTGCTAAAGAGAGACATAAAGAGGTAGATCTGGATGGAAGGGGAGCTGGAGAAAAACTGGGAGGGGAAACCATAATCAAGGTATAGTTTGTGAGAAAAATATCTACTTGAATCTAAAAAATTTTAGATTTAGAAAAGGTAGGGGACTGGAGTGAAGGCTCTGTAGATAAGAGCACTGACTGTTCTTCCAGAGGTCTGGGTCAATTCCCAGCACTGACATGCAGCTAGCAACTGTCTGTAACTCCAAGATCTGACACCCTCACACAGATATACATACAAGCAAAAACAACAATACATGTAAGACAAAAATAAATAATTTTTTAAAAAACATAGCTGAACATGCTAGAGAGAGTAAACCGGTAATCGGTGTTCTTCCATGACCTCTGCTTCAGTTCCTGCCTTCAGATTCCTGCTCTGGCTTCCTTTGATGATGGACTGTAACTTGCAAGCTAAAGTAAACCCTTTCCTTGAAAAAAATAAGCACAAAACAAACACAAGCTCATTTACAGCAACATATTCTGAGGATAATTTCCATCCTGTGCTATAATTCATTTTATTGAAATTGAAATGATTCTAGGGCTGCTTAAATTTAAGATTGAATTAGCTTCCTTTAAATATTTTTTCTGTTATATATGAAAATGTGGAGCAAATAAACACCTTAAAGCTTAAAAACTAAACAACCAAAAAATTGTAGGAAGGGGTAAGAGCTCATGTGTGGATCCAGTGGCTACCTACCTACCAGAGCTTATACATCTATAAAGCAAGGATAACCAAAACAAACATGCTATTTGGGGACTAGAAGAAAAGTCACATGTGGACAATTAAAAGGATGGAAAAAGAGTTTATTTAACTAAGATTTCAGATGTGATGTAAAGTATTTCTGAAGGTCATTTGTTTTATAACTTTTCAGTCTCTCATTGGAACATGTTTATTGCTAATTGTGACACAAAACTGTTGTTATTTTAACAGTTTGACAACTACAGAAATCTTCACCATTATTTCTCATCATTATTCATACTTAATAATCTTAGATAATGGGGAATACAAGCATTTTCAGTTTCATTCAGCCCTTTATAGTACATAGGCCATTTGGGTTGAGAGACGAACCCCCTAAATGGTATAGCATTGGATGACAGTGTAAAGCATACAAGAAAGAAATACAGAGATTTCTCTCAGGAACCTTTAGAAAGAATAAAGGAAAAGTGAGAACACAAAACTGGATCTACAGAGAGACTCTAAGCCCTGTGCATCTGTTGTATCATTCACCTCAAGAAAGGCACCACTGACCACCATGTCAAGAAAAAAGCCAATGAGTCCCAGCAGCTTCCAGCCATGACTTTGCCATCCTAACCTCTAAGAAGACAGTATGCCAGACAGAACACTCAGACATGACTATACTATGAAGCATCTGCACATTCAGTGCCTCTAACCAATTTGGATTTAATGTGACTCCCCAAAGTGAGAGAGGCATTGAATAAAGACATACTCCTGATAAGTCTTTACAGTGTCTAAAAGGATAATGAGTTTAATTTTCTACCCTCCTACCCTCTACACAGAAGCTAAAGAAACATGATGCTTGGTGTCTGGTTTTGTCTGCAAATAGAATATCAGAGCAAAGAGGCATGAAATGAAATGGGCTTTGAAGGAGAGTAAACAGGGCTCAGCTTAAAAAACAAACAAACAAACAAACAAAAAAACCCTTATCAACATGAATCATCTACATTCCCTGGTTTCATTGCCTCTTTTGAGAATATATTTTTAGACTGTATTAGCAACTTGCTGTTTTGATATACAAGCAAGAGTCACTCTGATACACATTTGTCCTCCTGTATAGATCTGCCTCAGGATAAAAATGCTAGTGTAAATCATCAGGTTGCTTAATGTCATTTTGTTGTATGTAATTTTTATTGTTTATTTCAGGCTTCATATGCATAGGTTGTTTAGGCAGTAACTGCTCAGGAGCGGCCAGATCTCAGAGGCTGGTCCTCATAAAAAAATGTTATATCAAAATGTTTTTTACCTAGTCTCTCTGGGCCTGTGGACCACAGCGTAGCTATCCTTTAGTTTACACCTAATAGGCACTTAGAAGTGAGTATGTACCATGTTTGTCTTTCTGGGTCTCTCCTTGGGAAGGGGAAATAGTAGAGATTTTGTGAGTGGACTGTGTGCAGGTGGGAGTAGAAACATGAGCGATCAGATTGGGGGGGGGGTATGGGGGAAAGGGTACTGAAAGAAACTGCTAGAAAAGGGGGGTCATTTCAGGGTCAGGTAAAAACATGGCACAAGGGAATCTCTCAGGAGTCTCCAAGGATGACCCCAGCTAAGACTCCTAGAAATAGTGCCTACATGTCCTGAATTGGCCATCTCTGTGATCAGGCAAGACTTTAAGTGGAGGGAGTGGGAAACCAACTCAGCCACACAATCTTCAGCTTATGGTCTGTCCTGCCTATGATGAGGCTGGAACTAGGGTGGTCTAGAAATTGAGGGAGTGGCCAACCAATGACTGGTCTAGCCTAAAACCCATGCCAGGAGAGTAAGCCTACAACTAACACTGCCTAGAGCACTAGGACCCACAGACTGGATGACCCAGAAACTTAGCATAGAACCAAACATGACTGGCAGAAAACAAATGTCAATGTAATGATGCCTAACGATATTCTGCTATACTCACAGATTGGTGCCTAGCCCAGTAGTCATCAGAGAGGCATCGTCTAGCAACTGATAGAAACAGATGCTGACCTACAGCCAAACAGTAGGCAGAGCTCAGGGAATCCTGCAGAATAGGAGGCAAAGGGGTCAAGGACACTACACACACACACACACACACACACACACACACAAGAAACCCTCACAAAATCATCTAACCTGGGCTCATAGGGGCTCAAAGAAAAGAACCAGCAACCAGGGAGCCTACATGGGACTGACCTAGGCCCTCTGCCTATATGTGACAGTTGTGTAGCTTGAACTTCTTATGGGACTCCTAACAGTGACAGCAGGGGCTGTCTCTGAGTCTTTTACTGGCTTTAGGGGCCCTACTCCTCATACTGGGTCACCTTGCCCAGACTTAGTATATGGGGAGGTGCTTAGTCTTACTGCAACTTGATATGCCATGTTTTGTTGATATCCATGGGAGACTTGTCCTTCTCTGAACAGAAATGGAGGAGGAGTGGATTGGGGTGGGAGGGAGTGAGGGGACTGGGAGGAGAAGGGGGGGAAAATTGCAGCCAAGATATAAAATAAATAAATAGCTGGGTGGTGGTGTTGCAAACCTTTAATCCCAGCACTCAGTGAGCAGAGGTAGGCAGATTTCTGTGAATTCGAAGACAGCCTGGACTGTTATACAAAGAACCCTGTCTCAAAAAAAAAAAACAAAATAAATAAATATACCCCCCCAAAAGTTTGAATGGAGTCTACACATGGAAGTGTAGACATCTTCAATGGATCCTTTCTAGCTGGCTCTGCTCTGTGATTTATGATTCTTATTCCAAAACTAATATCAGGATTCCTTTTAAGAGAATATTGCTGGACACCTACCTAATGTGGTCATAAAAAGGTGACTCTAGGCTTCTAGAAAAGATAACCTGTTCTACAATCAAATTCCAGACCCCTTTGCCCACGATGTTTGAAACATTATTGAAAAGACCCTCTCATATTTTATCAATCTTTGTTCCATTTATACTTCTGACTATCTCTCCTGCTATTCCTACCAGTCTAACTCCCTGCCCCTTTGTTCTGATATTCTGTTGACATCTGAGCTGTCTGGTATCCATCTTGGAGAGCTGATTACCTAGGACCACTGGTGGAACCATTTGGTCTCATTCCTAAGTAAAATGCTGGAGTATAAAAAGCTACACATGACAGTGAAAGTTACACATGTCACTCAGGAGTAAACAGCTAAACTGATCAGTGCAAAATAAGCAAACCTCTTCTGTGTAGCTGTGGAAAATTATCATTCCTCAAATGTGTGGTGGTATTGTGTTCTCCAAAATATTGTGCACTCTAATAAACTTATCTGGGGTCAGAGAACAGAACAGCCACAATATTAAACATAGAGGCTAGGCAGTGGTAGCACATGCCTTTAATCCTATCACTTGGGAGGCAGAGATCCATCCAGATCTCTGTGAGTTTAAAGCCACACTGGAAATAGTCAGGCATGGTGACTCATGCCTTTAATCCCATGAAGTGAGCCTTTAATCCCAGGAAGTGAGGGCAGAAAGCAGAAAGGTATATAAGGCGTGAGGACCAGGCACTTAGAGCTGGTTAAGCTTTTAGGCTTTGAGCAGCACAGTTCAACTGAGAGGCATCCAGTCTGAGGAAACAGGATCAGCTGAGGAATTGGTGAGGTGAGGAAGCTGTGGCTTGTTCTGTTTCTCTGATCTTTCAGCATTCACCCCAATTTCAGGCCCTGGGTTTGTTTTTATTAATAAGACCATTTAAGATTCATGCTACAGAAATGGCTCCTCATAACACTTGATTTGAATGGAAAGAAGTTCACAGAAGGCATGCATATCTTCACATGAAGGGGGTGTTTGATATGCTGAGCGGTACCTGAATGACCTGGTTTAATTTCTAGTCTACACCCATCACAGTGGTATTTGGGAGCAGGATATCCTATGCTAAATTCTCTCTTAATGTGAGCTAAGTTGAACTAGTCAGTTGAAGATGGCTCCAAAGTGACCACCAAAGCCTCTAACTTCATTATAGTCCTATCTTCATGTTGCACATCATATTCTCCATTGTAAAAACAGTTGACAGTTGCTATGGTAATGGATGGAAAGGAGAATAAAATGAAAGAGTACTGTCACATAAATTTATGGAAATCTCTTTCCATTCCCAAGGAATATATTAATATTGCTCTGCTACAGTCTCATGTTCAGTCACTCACTTGTTTTACTCTCTATCTTTAGCTTCCTGAACACCAGGGGTTGAGAAAATGATTCATGGGTTTGTCTTTGTGTTCTGCTCTTGGCTGGGAATAAAAGTCTTCATCATTTTTCAGATGAATTCTGTTATTGATTCCACATTTTGGAAAGGGAAATGATGGCTAGTTTGTAGACAAAACTTGCAGCAAAGCTACTTAACAAGTCCAATAAATAAGTAACTGTAAATATGCAAAAGTAATTTAAAAATTTAAGAGACTGTTTAGAATACAGAAGTGAATACTCTCAAAGAGTTCACAAACACCAACTGCATTAGTCTACCTATATTCTTAGAACTCACAGCACTCAAAACACATCTTTGAACTGCTCTTGATGTGGTTGACCACTATTAAATAGTAAGGGAGAAAAATAAAGCTGCATGAAGATAAAATAGAAAATCTCAAGTAAAATGTTTCCAAAAAAGATGCAAAATACATGTAGTGATAACCTAAATATATCAAATTGTCCCAAATATATCAAGAATTGAATCACATAATAATTCTTTAAAATACATTCTACAAAATACATAAATAATTCTATAAAAAGACATATCAGTAGCTTTTAACATAAATTTCCTTTTAAAGTAATTGATATTGCAAATGGTAATATACTAAAGAAAAACTTTGTGAAAAGAATAGACCAGTTACATATTAACTATGGTAATTGAATTCTGTGCTTGCATTAGAGCAGGATTTATCTCAAAATTTTAGTTTGGAAAGAAATCTAATTACCAGGCTGTTAACTGTCCTAAGTGAAAGCTTAGCTGAAGATCTGAACAAAGATAACTCAAGTGTCTTTATGTTTTTGGCATTAATTGGTCATTTGGAGCCCAGGGAGTTTGGGGGATTGACACTAGGAAATTGAAAGACTTTTGGTTAGTCACTGATGTTTAAAAGATAAAAAGCAAAAACAAAGTCATTCTTACTCTGTGGAAAGAGTTGAGCAGCTCTGTAAAATTTTACAAACTTCTATCCCTACAAAATTTGGGATGTTTTATCACCTGTTCTTCTTTATTATTATTTTATTGTACATATTATAGTCATACAGCATGACATTTCAATATATAATAAGAACATATTTAATTCAGTCAGATTACTACCATTTCCATAATAGCATTAGTTTAAGTGCTCTTGAATGTATGTGTGGGATGAGTATGTAAAATCTACCAACATATGTTCAATATACTACCCAGAGTAGTTTTCATAGTGTATATTAGTCCTCAAGATTTGTTCAGCCCTCATAACTTCACTTTTGTTTCCTTTGATTTGTATTTTTGTGTACCACTACACCCCCCACATCATGTAGTACTTTTCCTTTTATGTCAGCTTTAACTCGCTTAACACATCTAAATATAACCATGTTGATGCAAATAGTACGTCTTCAGGTGTCTAATTGCCATTGCCTCCTTGACAGGATTTAGAAGTAAGAGACACAACTCTGAACATATTTGTGATGGCATTTCCAGAGAGGGTTACATGCGGAAAATGAAGTAGAGATTTTGATTCTCACAGCAGAATCTTCTTCGGTTTCTCAAACCCAAACTTGAATATAACAATTTTATACACCAATTTCTGCTTCCCAATTTGTTTGTTGGTAGTAGGACCCCTGGACTGTGGTAACACTATGGGCTGAGTCATGAATAAAATAAAAAGAGAAAAAAAAGTCCAGGTAAACATTGGGACTCTGTTCTCTTCCTGTTTTTAGACAGAGATGCAATTTGACCTCAGGTTTCTGTCACCTGCCTTCACTGTCAGGATGGACTGTACATCCTCAAATCCTGAGCACAAATAAATCCTTTTTTCTTTAAGTTGATTGGTATCATAACTTGATGACAGTAACTAGCATAGTAATTAATAAATGTAAGGATATCATTCTAAGAGATAATATCCCACTTTATGTACCTATATTTTAAATATGAATATATATACAGAATTTTCTTACTGTTTCAAGTATTGATAAACTGTCTGTTACCATATCTTAGTTCAAAACTATGAGAGTGTCTGTCATGAAGAAAACAAGAGATAAGAAGTGCTGAGCAGAGCAGAGAAGAAACATTTGAATCCTTTCGTTAGTGATTAAATCTGTGCAGCCATTAAGAAAAACATGCAGAGATTCCTCAATCAGTCAAAAATGTAACCATCCATTTCTTCAACAAGTCTTCTTCTGTGTCTACCAAAGGGCATGAAATCATCCCTGTGCCGAAGGTGGACTTGTGTTCATTGTGGCATCCTTGCTGTGGCATGAAGACACAGCAAATCATAATTAGCTAAAGATAGAAGATAAAGGGTTTTAATGGTTTTCTATTTCAATTCAATAATAACAATATTGTATTATATCATTTTTATATTCAAGCAAGGCAAAAATGCAAAGCCTCACAACAGGTGACATTTTAGAATTATACCAACTTGGATAGTATTAAAACTATCCAGGACATAATATTGAAAATACAAAACTCATGACCATCAGCTCTTTCTTGATCTTCAAATGAGCAGTGTGACTGTGTCTAAATCCCATGACAAGCAAATTTCTAATAAATGTAGTGCAAGTTTGTGTTACCGAGTGCTATTTCTTTCCAGAAGCAATTTTGTCCAGCTATTAAAGAGTGAGACATATTAAATCCTTAGATATTTCTGAGGCTGTACTCACATAGAAATTTTTTTCTGTCATTCTGAAAATAATGGAGGTAAGATTATCACAAATGACTCTTATACATAGTCATCAAATTGGGTCAGATAGTTATGTACTAGATGTCATTTTACTGATAAAATGCCATGCTAATTCTAGTCCTTAACTACAAAACTTGCTAATGAGTAGAACACATGCTTGCTTAAATATTTACTTTTCATTTAAAAGAATATATTTCTATAGTTGTGAAGAATAAATTGCTAGAATTTTAAACAGTATATATTTATTTATTTATTTATTTATTTATTTATTTATTTATTTATTTATTTATTCAATTAGCGTGGTGTGTGTGTGTGTGTGTGTGTGTGTGTGTGTGTGTGTGTGTGTGTAGATGTGTGTGGCACATCTCTTCTGAGATGTTATGACAGCTCCTGTTTGGCTCTCTGTTTCAGTCCTGGGTATTAAACTCAGTCCTTTGGGTTAGTAGCAGACGCCTTCACCCACCAAGCCTCCTCTATAGTAAAGGCATTCTCTCTTGGATGCTCCGATGTTCCCCATCCTTTAGCTCTGTTATACTTCTTAGTGGTGATGCAGCCTGCACTCATGACTTCTGCTCTATGTAGTTGTGCACTCAGCTTCTGCTCCCTCCTGATAGTCCCTCTTCTATGGTCTCAGTGACAACAAACTGCTCATCAGTTATGACATATTCTTGAGGTTCTTTTTGTTAAACCCAGCTTTCTTTTTCTTTTTCTTCCTTCCTTCCTTCCTTCCTTCCTTCCTTCCTTCCTTCCTTCCTTTCTTTCTTTTTTGGTTTTTATTGATTCTTTGTGGATTTTGCATCATGCATAACGACCCAACTTATCTCTACATGCCCTTACCTCAACTCTCGGCCCTTCTGACTCCCCCAAAGAAACAAAACACAATTTAAAAGTGTAGCCTTAAAAAACAAAACAAAACAAAACAAAAAAAGTAAGAATAATTCAGTGTGGAAGCTGTAGTGAGGCCCAGTGAGTTACACACTTTACCCCTCAGTCCATAGATCTTTAGTTGTAAGTGTTCTTTGCCATGGATTATTGGTCTAGCATGAGACCTCTGGTTTCTGCTACTCTATTGATACTGGGCCCTCATTGGGACTCCTCCTGCAAATCCAGCTTTCTAATAGGCTGCTAATTCCATACAATTATAAATACTTCCTGAAGCAATCTTGTAGTTACTTCAAGGTCTACATCTGTATCTCAGCATGTAAGCCTTCTTTTTCTATATTTTTCAACTGTAAAACGACACCATTATATACCCACTTGCACACATGAACCAACTGGGTAGAATATATATTAGGGATAGTTTTAACTTTGGAAAAAAGAAAACCCAATACTTCAGTAGAAGCTTTTACTATTCACTAATAAAGAATTCTGATGAATTTTGCAACATTTACAAATAATTCTGTTTATCATTAAAAATATTACACAGCTTATATATGAAAGCATGTGTGTACATTTATGGATGTGTATGATAGGTACTCAAGTGTGTGTACAAATACATATTTGCATGTATTGTGTTCTGTGTGTGCATGAGTGTGTTTATGTTAGTGTGTATGTGCATGTACCTCTCTGCTCTTGTTTGTTTAGATTTCATAAAATTTTAATTTAAAATATTTTCCATAAAATACTCCAAAGTCTCTTATATCCAGCAGGTTGAAAATACTAAACTCTCTGTCTCTAACAATTAAAACTTTCTAATGTTTATTCTGCTGGAACACTAAAGTACCTGTCAAAAGAATGTTTCCATCATGCTGTGACCCATTCTAATATAGTTTAATCTGTGAGATATTTTTAAACTATAAAAACCAAAATGTTTTAGAATTTATTGTCATGTTGAAGTCTGCCAAAGACAGACAGCACCAAATATATAAGAACTCTGTTTATAATACTGTTTGGTCTGGTGATCTTTTTCTATTCTCTTCTCATGAGTACACCTATGCAGTACTCATACCTTATACTTGGTTGCTTGGTTGTTCTACTTTGTTTTTTCATAGGCATTTTCCTGAAATGTATCATTGACACACTATCAACGTATCACCATCTGTCTGATGTTGTTGTTTTTCTAAAGAAACACTGGAATCTCCCTTGTTAGCATCTTGCTACCAATAGCTATTAAAACAGTCTGGTTGTATGTCTGACTTCTGACAAATGATTCATTTTTAATGAATGATTAATTTTTGAATTCCTTGTAGTTAGCAATTTGCCAGGAGAAAGGGAGAAAGAAACAGAGATGAGGAGGGGGCAAATCACAAACCAAAGATTTTTACCTAAATGTCCAGTAGATTCCTCACTCTCAAAATCAAAGTCATTAGTCTTTGTCCACTTTGTTTACTTTTACTGGTTTACACTGTGTTATTTTAACCTAGCACGGCTGACATTTTAAATTTCTACTTCTTTCAACAATCTTTCTTTCTCCAGTCTTTAGCCTGCTTTTCATGGGACTACCTGCAGGCCCCTCAACATTTAAGCACTCTACGTCTTCTGGAATTTCAAGATTTTTTTTCATTTTTTTAAACGTTTGCACCTAGATTTTCCTGTATTAGGACTTATTATATTCAATTTTTCTCTTTTTGAAAATGTATTTTAAATCTATATAGGACAAGTCCTAATCATTTTACATTTTTTTTATCCTCCTTTCCTTCCAGAATTTCATATAAAAGTAGGTCATCAGAAAAGGATCATTAAAAAAGAAAAAAAAAGAAAAGTAATGTTGCCTATGTAACTGGGCAGTACATGTATCATCCATTAGTCATTTATATATTTGTTCAAGAAAATATCTAAAATGAAATTGAATTCTAAATATAATACAAAACTGTAATTACTTTTTTGGAAATTTAAATAATTGGTGTCTATAAGCATGACTTGAATCTTAGGAAAGATGTCAAGAAACACAGTTGGGAATAACTGAGTTTCCTTTGAAATGTCAACTTCTTGTTAACATAACATAAAAAATTTAAGGAAGAGAAAACATAATTCTGTCTTTGAACTTAATTTCAGAGAGTGCATTGCTGTCAGTGTAAACAAAATTGTGTTTTCATTAAAGGAAGAGAATAAAGAAGTCAATTAAATCAACTCAAGCAACAGGCAAAACCAAGGGGCTTCTGTCTCAGCTGGAAAGCTCTAATTTCAAAGAATAACTCAATACATTCACACATTCTCAAGTCTTAAAATTTTTTTACTAGATTTACAAGTACAATGTGAGTA
The DNA here is from genome assembly GCA_902168415.1 of Peromyscus melanophrys. NCBI lineage: Eukaryota > Metazoa > Chordata > Mammalia > Rodentia > Cricetidae > Peromyscus > Peromyscus melanophrys. The sequence continues at coordinate 10,219 of CABHPR010137616.1, read as the reverse complement.
AATAAAAAAGACTTTAATCAAGTGAAATAGCAGAGTGTTGGGAACCTGCTATGTTTCCTAAAGCAAAATTTGCCATCCCGATACAGACACACTCACAAAACACATACAGTTCAAAAATTAACTTGAATGCACACATGTTGTAGTGCAGGTTAATGTACAAAGTCATGCATTGAAATGGTTTGATATTACTATTGCATTTGTAAAATTGCTTTGAAACGTTTGAGAAAATTGTCCTAAAAAACACAATCAAGAAGTATTTTCCCTTTTCTTTGAAATACAGACTACTTATCAGCATAACACATACAAAACAAAGGAGTTCCAAAGAATGTCTAAAATAATTCTGATCCTGAGCTTATTTTTAGTTTGTTGCATCCAAAGGAAACAAAAACAGCTTCTTATTTAAAGAACTCAATAAAGGAGTAGATTAAGTAAGTCAGCCTATTATGGAAACGGAGATAAAGCCCAGGGGCTTCTTCAGTTTCAGTTAAAAGCTTAATTTCAGAGAAACATAATAAGTTCCCATCACAATACACAAAAGCAATTGCAAAGTCTCCTTTTTAAGCTCTTTCATAATCCCTCCACACACATTTTCCTTTCCATGGTGGGCCTGATGTCAGTGATAAACCCACTCAAGCTCCATCTCTGTCAGGCTGCTGTGGTAAAATCCCACACTGATCACAGCTTCCTGGGGAATACTTGACGGAGTATTTTGCCGGTAAGACATATCTTGCTTAAGACGGACCAATGGTAGTGAACGTTTGGAGGTGAGTGTGAGGATTTGTTTCACATGCCGAACAGTTGCTGGACTCTCCAACCTGTGTTCTCTGGATAGAGCCTGTGGACATAGAGGCTGCAGACAGTACGAATGTGCATCATCACTTCAAAACATCAAAAGATAAACGTGACAAATGTGAAATCATTAGAGAAAATAAAACCATTTGTGTCACTTGTACTGGACCTCAATGCAGGGTAGGCACAAGCAGTCTCAGGGACCACAGGTCCTACTTGAACAGGAACACAGGGTCAAAGGTGGTGGTGATGGTGATGCTGTACATGTGATTGTGAGTGCAAGAGACATCCATGAGGGAGACTGGAGGAAAAGGACAATGGAATAATGTGTGAAGCTCCTTGAGAAGTACTTACAAGTTAGCAGACTTTCAGGATTCTGATGCTTATCAAGCTAAAGTTGACAAGGGAGACACTTAAGAAATTTAATTACAAGTCTCTTGATGTAATCTAATTATTCACATATGTAGTGATGAACAGATCACACATGTGATTTCAAACAATTTTCAGGAAAAAAGTTTACTAGAGCATCCTATTCACAAATCAAACATGATTTATTTAAAAGATCAGAAAGAAACATACAATGGACAGTCCCGAAGTGAACCATCTGAGTTGTTTACACACAGTCCTCAGAGTCAGTTGATTATTGTGTACCTATTCTCTTTTCATTGTTAACAAGAAACATAATGAAATTCACTTCAACTTATTTCAATTTATGATTAATGAAAGGGATATAGTCACACTGTAATGTTTTTTAAGCTACAGGACAATTCAAAACTATTAAAAACAGCTGTTTCTTATGATTATAACAGTTTGTAAATTGCATATATAATAATTCACAAGAATGCAAATACTCACCATGTTCTATAAGTATTTTTCATTGTTACTCCTTTTTTCCTTCATTTATCATTTTATAAGTAGGATTGCCTAGGTGGTGAAACATTGTAATTTGTCAAGATAGAAATACTTGGCCTGGAGTGGTGGCAGAAGCATGCAATTTCAATATATGAGAGGCAAAGAGAGGAGAATTTAAGACTCAAGGCCAGCTCAGGGTTCACAGTAAGACACTCTGTCTTACAAAGCCAAGGTTGAGATGTATCTCAGTTATAATTCTTGTTTACATTCACAGGGGCTAGGGTCAATATTGTCAGCACCAGAAAAAAAATCAGATATACTTACATAAAAACTGTCTCTACTTTTGGGGTTGCCTATATTAGAATACACAAAGAACTTTCTAAGTAATTTTTTAGTATCCTTATAATAAAAATTTAGACATCCTCTTAAGTTAGTAATATCTGATTACTAGGACAATTAAATGTCAACCTAATACCCCGTTTACTTTGCTTCTGTGAAACATCTGTTACAGAATCTAAGACAAGATACCAAACGCTATTAAGCCATTTTTCTATAAATTATCATTTTCAAGGCGATATTACTTAATATTATTATGGTTACTAAAGCATCAAACAGATATTTAAGACTAACACCTAGTTGAAATTGATTGCATATATATGAATTTCAAGTGTAATATGACATAATTTTTGTAAGTGAATAATGAATTTCTAGGTAAGAAGAATTTCAGCTACTAGCCAGGTGGTGGTGCCGCACGCCTTTAATCCCAGCACTCGGGAGGCAGAGGCAGGTAGATCTCTGTGAGTTCGAGGCCAGCCTGGTATACAGAGCGAGATCCAGGAAAGTTACAAAGCTACACAGAGCACAGAAAAACCCTGTCTCGAAAAACAAAAACAAACAAACAAAAAAAAAAAAAAGAATTTCCACTACTAAATATTGAATAAATTTTTATTTGTGTAATTTACCAGCTATATTAGTTGGAGTCTAACCTAGTTTCTAAAATAAAGCCAAGATTAATTTAAAGAAGAAATGTATGAATAAATAGAAAAGTCGGTGGATAGAAAATATGTAAATACATATTTTATTAAAAAAACTTTAAATGAAATAAACATTCTATCATAGACCATTCTTGTTCATATCTGTTATTAAATTATCACTTTTATGTGACTCATCCCTTATATATTTCCTGAACATTTTTCTGTTGTTTGATGTGGGTAGTTTTATATAAGACTGTAGCTTGCTCATTGTTCACAAAGAGAACACATGGAACACTCAGACCAAACGTAGATTATCCTCAGCATCCAGAAACTCCTACATTAAGCTTTCCCAATTTCCAATCTCTTCATTGCAGGAATAACCCCACTTATTTTTATATGATTTCAATCACACACTGATTTGTGTTGTCTGACCTCTTGCAACTAGAGTTGTTTCTGGTGTCATGGCAATTTGTTAAATTCTCCTGATTGTTGCATGAACATCTTCAAATGTGCTTCTAGACAAATGTCAGGGTTCACCAATTTTTGGATGAAGTTCTCTTTCTTTCACCTCATTTATGGAGCATCATTCTTTCTGTTTAGAATGTAAATTCGTTTTTGGAAATACTTCCTAGCATTTCAGTAGTGTTCCACGACTTCTGAATTCTACCTGTTGCTAATGAGTTGTCTGCTCCCAGAGCTATTGCGTGGAACCTTAAGGACACATTTTTATTTGTTTTTCTTGCCTGCTTTTTGTCATTGATTGACTGTACAGCTGGGTGTGGTTCTTACTTTATTTAGTTTTTTTCCCATTTGAGTTTGTAGAGATGCTGAAATCTGAGCCTTCATATCTTAGGGCACTTGAAATAATCCTGGATTATGCTCTATGGTGTATTTTTCTGTTTATTGTCCTTCTCCTCCTTACTTCTCATCCTAATTTCTGTCTGTCTCTCTGTCTCTGTCTCTATCTCATGATTTTAAATTCTTTTTATTTTAGTTTGAATATATGCTATTGATCTCTTTCCCATTCATTCACATGTATTCTGCTAAAATTCACCTATTAAATACATCATGAATTTCAGTGTCGATAAGTATATTTTATGTGGAATTAACATTTAGTTAATTACTTTTGAAGTGTCTAGTGTATTTTATCTCTGAAAACTCATTTCTCATATTACATATTATTATAATGTAATAAAGTAAGGAAGAGAACTGTATTCAATATTCAAAACATCTTTGAAAGAGATGAAAAAAAGATGTATAGAGAATTCAAAGGTTTCCAGACACATAAAAAAGGAAACTGAGTTTGTGGAGTCTGCAGCTTCAATTAGAAAGAGGATTAAAAAAATTGTCATTATTTACACAGCCAGCTCTCAAATAGCTTTGATTGGGCAGTAATATCTCCCAGCAAAAGCTTGAATCTGAAGAGCAAATGCAGCTGTAATACCAAGTAGTCTCAATACTGGCTCCATCCAGTCTAAAGGAAGCTGCTCTTTCCCATGTCAAGTACAGTTCACAGAGTTAAAAGCATGAAATAGAACATTCTCTTTGTTTCCTTACAAATAATCTCAGAAGTGGGGGACAAAAAATTAAATCAAGTCAGTGCACCAGTGTAACTTCCAGAAAAACACAGAAACAAAACAGTATAGACCATACAATCTCCACTTAATGAATAACTACTGCAGCTTTGACTAACGAGCAATCATAAAATGCTTATTTTATTTATGCGTGGGGTGTGTGTGTGTGTGTGTGTGTGTGTGTGTGTGTGTGTGTGTGTACTACGTGTATGTGCAAATGCCAGCAGAACCCAGAAGAGTCAGGTCCCATGCACCTGCAGGTACAGGCTGTGGTAAGTCCCCAACTTGGATGTGGAGAACTGAACTCTGGTGCTCCACGTGAGCAGCAAATGCTTCTCACCACTGATCCATCTCTCCATACCCCTTATGTAATTTTATTAATATTTTTATTTTAATTAAAATGTAATAATGTCATTTCTCCCCTTCCTCCCTCCAACCCCTCCTGTGCCTCTTTTCTTTAAGCCTCCTCATGTTACTGTCATTTACTCCCTCTCAAATTCATGGTGTCTTTTTCTATGGTTATTATTGTTATATACATACATACATATATATATGCATACAATATGTAAATTAAACCTGCTAAGTCCCCTTAGTGTTACTTGTATATATATATGATTTTAGGGCTAACTGCGAGGTACTAGATATCCATTTGGGGCTGGGGGGGAGATGAATTTTTCCTCCCTCAGCTGTCTTTAGTTGCCTGTAGTTCTATGTCTAGGGATGAGGCCCCTTGATATTTGCCCCTTCTACATTAACATAACTATTGGTTTTGTCATTATTTGAGTCTTATTTCAGCAGCCATACTGCTGTAGTATCATGGGTATACATTCCCTATAATTTCTCAGTAAATACAATCTCATACAGAAATTCTAGTCCTCTTGCTCTGCAATTTTTCTGCTTCTATCTCTACAACATTCCTTGAGCCTTAGCTGGAGGAGTTGTGTTGTAGACTGTAGATGTATCTGTTTGAACTGGGAACTCCATGATTGATTGTTCTTTATATTTTGAGATGTTGTGGGGTTTTGTGATGGTCTACCCCTGCTGCAAAAAGGAACTTCTTTCATGAGGTGTGAGAGATACACTTATCTGTGGGTGTAAGGATAGATATCTAGGAGGCAGTTAGGAATTGTGCTGTTCTAAGTGGAGGTGGTAAGTTTTTCTATAAGATCCGTGACTTCATGAACCCTGAGATGTTGACCAGGTTTCCAGGACCAGGCATAATTCCCATCTTGGTGAGAGGGTCTTAAGTACAATTGAACATCCATTGGTTATCACCAGGATAAGACTGGTACTATTGCATCTCTGGGTAAATCTTGCCACGTTGGTTGTTGTTCATAGGTGTCACAACTGGGTAGGATTATTGATTGCTTTTCTCATTTGGTACACTACACAACACCTGCTGTTACCATGAAAGCTAGTCCTCAGGTAGGAAGCCTTAAGATCAAATCCAATTCAAATATTCAGAGTCCTATGTCCAAAGTACATAGTAGCTTCAGCAATAGGGAATTGCTTTCAACTTCTGGGAGGTAACCAAGGATAACGGAAATAGCCTGTATTGTTTTTGGAGTCTCTAAATCTTTCATGGTTTGCAAACTAATGAGTTACTTTTTTTAAAGTTATTTTTAAGGAACTAAGAGTAGTGTTTCCATGGACTGCACTGATTTTCCAATCAACAAATAGAAAAATTCACACACCAGTTTATTCCCCTCCATGAGTAAGTTTTGAGATGGAGTTTTATGAGGTATACAGGATTAAATGCAGTCATGTGAGTATCTCATGTTACTATATATTTGGTTCCTATGAAGAGGAAGAGTGACATACCCATCATGTAAAGACACCCCAAAAGTTGTTCACCTACAAGCCAGGAGGAAAGACCTTCTCCCCACTGGAAGCTCTTATCACCCTTTATTTCAGAATTCCAGCTCCAAAAACCAGCAGAAAACAACTTTTTTTTGTAGTTTATTCCACTGCATTTGTCTTTGGTTATGATAACCTAATCTGACTACTTAAGTTCTGTGAGTTGGGTACTGTTCTGTATGTGTTAGGGCATTATCTCATTCCTACACCAAGTTTAAAACTCAAGCCTTTGCCCTCTCTTAGTAACACCACCAGGAAACATTTATCTTTACTTATTCATAGGTTTGCTTGTATTGCAGTTGTTCTTCTGCAGCATGTAAATAATTGTTCATAACAGGAAAGATTCAGGCTGCAAACAAAGAGGAGATACAGGAAGGAAATGAATTAACCTCCTGGGCAGAGATTGGAGGGTTTAGGGATGCTTTCTGTTTGACCAAGTACTTCTCCATATTTTTACATTCTAACCCCACATGCATCTTCTTCCTGCCCAATTCCTACTGTGATATAAGCTGTATCAAAATAAAAGCTTATGTATGGCTCATCAATTATCAACAGAAAAACTTCTACTATTTTCAAGTGAACAAAAATGGCATTCTATGTTCATTTGCAGCCTGCCTGATCTTCTTGGCAGCTCCGTGCATGTAGAAGATTCTTGAAATTGGTTCTCACTTTTTCTTCTGGCGGTTCATGTTTCCTAGTGTCTAATGCCTCTGGAGAGCCTTCTCTACTCCTCTATTATTGTACTTTATTAAAGGTGCTTTAGTTTCCTTGAAAATACTTTTATTGATTAGTGAATCGTTTCCATTTGCCACACGTCTTAAATTTCCAGAGTCAGCACCTACTACCTAGGCCTTGGAAAGTCTCTTACTCTTAAAGCCTATGCTGTGACATCTGTAAAGTGAAAACTGTTAAGGCTAAACAGTTCTGAGCATTTAAGAGGATATGTAAAAATGACATTGCGATTTTCAGCAAACATTTGTCTTCATTTTATTTTGTCTTCTTGTCAATATATTGGACTCAATTACCAGTGCCTATTGTGAAGCTAACCAGAAAAATTGGGCCTAGTTATTTCTATAAGTTTGTAAGAAACCTACACATGGTTCAATTTGATATTTTGTATTATTCAACTCATACAAATCATAAAGACATGTGGTTTGATGTATTTTAAACAACAGCCAGAACTTTTTCTCTAAAATTTCCAGGTTAAGCTTAAGTTTTCCAAAACACATCCTTAAGAATACAGATACAATTGATTTCTTAATGAGACATTAAAGGAATTCATTTAAATAGAAAAATATTGAGTTAGCCTTTCCATTTAACTATTGAACGAAGTCCCTGACTGTGAACAGGCACCTGATTAATTTTACGTATTTCTCAAGTTGCACATAAGCCTATTACTTACTCAGAAATCTGTGCGTTTTTTTCCCAAGGAGGTTATAGATAAAAATGTAGAGCGATTTCTCTATATATAATATATACAGAAAGAATCTTGTGCCAGGTCAAGACATCCAAATAAAAATTTTAATGGTAGAAATATCAATCCACTTTGAGAATTTAAAGTTTATAATCTTTTATAAAGTAACAAACCCACTAAGTTACAGTTTATTAAATACAGAAACTTAAATTCTTAATGATATGCTATTGATACCCAGATGTTTCTCTATCTGTAGTATATTTCCATGAGTTTTCACCATTACTCAATGGAAAAAGTGCTTTGTAAATACTACCAAAATCAATTACAATTTGTCCACTTTGGGGTGCCAATGAGGCAGAGAATTAACCTCTGACTAATTTCCAAAGTCATTTACCAGCTGATGGTTTTGTACATTGCCGCCACAGGCACAAAGCACTTTGGAATGCCTACAAATGTCTGATATAGAGTGCACAGAATGTGTCTTCTAGGTCAAGATAGAACCACAAGATGTATTTATTTATCTTATGGCCACAAAATTCCCTTAGGTCCATGAGAGATATGATTTAATTTTATTACTAAATAAATCTCTAAAGTCAATAAGAAATCCTGTGCTATATGATGTAAAACAAAAATCTGCCAATTACATAGTGAAATTATTGTATGGGGCAGAGTACTACTATAGGATTCATGCTCACTAGCAAGATTGTTTTGTTAAGTTAGTTTTATAATGAGCAGGAACTGCCTCTAGGCATTATGACTTTTACAGGTGATGTAATCTATTAAAGTAGTTACTGCTTATAGTCAAAACAGAACTATAATGACTGAATAGAATCTGTAGTCCAATTACCTTCTAGGTTAAAATTATTGGGGCAGATAATAAAGAATAATGTCGCTCATGGAGCACAGGATTCGATGGATTTTAAATTTATCCAGAATTTATTTTGATAATGTTTTTATTAGTTCTTTGAGAATTTCATACAATGTATTGTTCATATACTAATCTCCCACCTCTAATTGCTCCTAGATTTCTCTCTCCCCCCACTACCCTTCAGCCTCACATGTTTCTGTCCCTCTGGCTCTAGAATTCTCTCTTTTAAATGCATCTAGTGGAGTTTTTGTACTGGTTGACTAATCACTTTACATGTTTACAGACATTATCACCTTATTTGAATGTGGAACCTAAGTATAAATCCGAAAAGCCTTATGCTATGGACTTATGTATAGATTTACTCCTCATACTGGGTTATAAATACACTGCTTTATGTGAAAATACTAATTAATATAGACTAGAAAAATCACTTCTCCAAAGATGTCAAAATTATGGGAAAAATGCAAGTTTGCTTAGTATACTCATGCCCAAGAAAATCCTCCTTTTACATTCTGTCTAACAGCAAATTTGATGGACTTTTACCTGTCAGGTAAGTGTATTAGTGAAGATGTGATGTAAAAGAAATATATTGAGTTGGGGAAAGAAAATCAAATAAAGCATTTATTGGCTGAGTTTCTCACTGTTCTTTCTAGTACCAGATGATCAAATGAGACTTAAAATATCAGTATTTTTATAAGTCTGAAAGACACAGTAACATTTTTCTCCAGTTACAGTCTAACCAGATGTGTTTCCAAATTCAATCTTGGTGATATTTATCTCATTAATTCAAAGGCTGTTGACTTCTAATCATGTGCCATGTAAAGAAGGAGCTCTCAAGACAGTCACAACATTAGATAAACATATTCAGAGAGCTCTTCATTCCAACTGGCAATGCTGATAGAGGAAATGAGCAATCCTAAGATTTCTCAAAAAGCGTGCATCCTCAAAGCCTTCTACTCCAAGGCAGCACATGCTCCCTGTTGGAATACAAAAAGCTTAGTGAATAACATACTTTACTTAACTAAGGAAACCAGTGTTACATCTTTGAGTGATTACCATTCTGTGGGTTCTGTACTGTGAGGCAGGTGCTTGCTTGAGCAGTGGCACAAACAAGATGCTTGGGGGGGCTGGAAGATTCTAAAATAAGAACATAAGAAAAGAAAACACATCTTATTTTAGCACATGTCTTTACCATGCCTTATGATTTCATTTAGTTTTTCTCCAAAGATATAATAATGGTATAAATATCATAACATTTACACAGATAATAATAACCACAAACTATGCTCTGAGTATTTGTTATCCAATATCCAAAAGTTACGATTTTCTGAATATTGTACTAAGTATGAGTTTTAGGATATATTTAACAAATAAGGATTTTTAAGAATGTAATACAGTGATTCCAAATAATAATAGCTTCTTCTTCTTTCCAGGAAAATCCCCATGTTTGGTGGAATACATGTGCTATTTCAGGTCACAACAGAGATTTCAAAATACATTTCAGCACTGAATGAGATTTTGTTTAATGTTGTCACCCTGTATCCCAGTAATAAACACTCTTGTTCTGTAACTCAGTGACAGTTAACAATATTAATGTTAACAAAACATTATGATATCTTATGATATCTTATATAACCACACATAAATAATTATCATTATAAAGTTGTGGTGGTATACATCTGCAATTCCAACACTGAGATGGCAGATACAGGAAAAACAAGAGTATGAGGCCAACCTTTGCTGATGAATAGTTCCCTGTATCAACCACAGACAAACAAAAGAAAGAATGGTAGGGGAAGTGCTGTGGGATGTTCTCTATGGCAAATGTGTTGCTAATAAAACACTGATTGGCCAGTGGCTAGGCAGGAAGTATAGGCGGGACTAACAGAGA